>VCRD01007515.1:0-17917 GCA_006783055.1 Trinorchestia longiramus
TTTTGTACAAAAAATGTTGTTTTTTCTTCTTCCTCTTCTTCTTGCACCGAGGAGAGTTATTCTTGCATTTGCCATAGACATGTTTGGATTTATTAAAACTTCGATGGGTGATGAATTTGGGATTACTATCTCTTTTTTATTTAACCAGTACCTTTGATTATCATTAAGAAGGGTGCAGACACTTTCACATTGACTCTTTCTTTTGTAATAGTTCGTTTTCCTAATTTTATGTCTGGCCGATATTTCCACTGAGGTACTCAAAAACACTGCTTTAACTGCGTGAGCTTTCTTTGCAAGGGAGGGTAGGGAGAAGGGTAAGCTCTGCTCGACTTAGGGAGGTTTCCTTCAGCGCGAGGGCCGTTCATAGGCCTACCTACGTTTTTGTCACTGATTCAGACACTGCAAGCATTTGGACAGGATTATTACTATATTTATTTTTTATTACTATAATAAGGTACTCAAAGACACTGCTTTAACTGCGTGAGCTTGTTTTGCAAGGGAGGGTAGGGAGAAGGGTAAGCTCTGCTCGACTGAGGGAGGTTTCCTTCAGCGCGAGGGTCGTTCTAAACCTACGTTTTTGTCACTGAGTCAGACACTGCAAGCATTTGGACAGGATTATTACTATATTTTTGCTTAAAATTTGCACACATTCTAACATTAAGTCACTTTTTTTCAGTTTGATGGGGCACATTCACGGGGATGTCAGTTTGATTTAGATGCTTGGTAGTACTATCTTTCTGTCACATTTTGAATAATTTTAGCACCAATTTCTGGTGCGTCTGTTCACGTGAACGGTCAAGCAACCAACCATATATCATTTATTTTATTTTCAGTTAATTTTCAAACTTGAACAATAGTCAGATGTATGTTCTACGAGATTGTTTACAATGGCTTTATTTTACAAAAAACAATAACAAAAAATAATTTAAATGTTTTGAGCTCGATATTGATAGTCAGAAATATACATTTGTTACCCACAAAAAAAAAGAATGGTGCACAATTTTCTTCGATGAAAACACCAACCAATCACAAGTCACAACGAAAACTTCAACCAATCATAATAGTTCTCTTATACGGACTTGGTAAACTGAGAGTAGTCCACTTCATCTGGGCAGTATTGCTACAGCCTTAGATTTGGTGTACAGGACTACTGCAAGTAGTCTACTTCACCTCGACGCCAACGCAACATAATCATACGAGAAGACTAGACTAGAAGACAGTAGTCTACTCTTGCTCGACTATCTCTGGCTTTTGGCAAATGTGTCGGGTAGTCTACTAATGCTTTCCACCCTTCAATTTATAATTAATATAAACAAAAGAAAAAGTCACTAGGTTTCCTACTCAATGAACAAGTTAAATTACTAAAAGGCTTGCTAGCGCTAGAGCAGTCAGATTCTACAGAAGCAAAAACTATGCTCAGTCGGCCCCGACAATTTCATCATCGTCTACTCTTTCGAAAATACTCGAAAACGTATGTTAGTTCACTGTCACTGAGTTGCTGGTCGGATTTAACAGCATTCCAGAGTGTTTTCCTTCCTTTATGTTCGCCAAAGAAGAAGCTATTAAAGTATGACCACGTTTTACAAATTTTTGTTTACAAGGTACGTCTCATTAAGGACTGTAAGGCCGGTGACGCTCGTTACGATATTTTCATGTGCTTCTAACTCGATATTCCTATCTAAGTTCAGAATTGTTCTGTGATTCTTCCATAGTCTTTATCTTAAAGCATTGTAGG
This sequence comes from Trinorchestia longiramus, assembly GCA_006783055.1. Classification (NCBI taxonomy): domain Eukaryota; kingdom Metazoa; phylum Arthropoda; class Malacostraca; order Amphipoda; family Talitridae; genus Trinorchestia; species Trinorchestia longiramus. Next base: position 1,736 of record VCRD01007515.1, read on the forward strand.
ATAAACCACCTTTGCTAAAATTAATACATGCTTCCTGACTTTGAAGGAGGTATGTGCCTATATGTACCTCTGTGAGGAACGCACAATTGTAACTTACGACAACGACCTGTAAGAACTTCGTACTGCAATCTGGTAATTTTAGTTCTAAGTTCGTAGTCCCTTTCACGTCTGAATAACTGCCAGAAGCTCCTATATTTGATATCTCACTTAACTCAACAATGTTAGTAACGCCATTTTTTACTAAAGTGGTGGACGCTCCGGTATCACTGAAAGCTTTTCTATAAGAACCATCAATGAGCAATTGAACGATTGGTGGTCGTAACTTATTGGGAGCTCTGTTGGAATGGAGCACGGGGGCAGCTATTTAGGTCATCTGGTAAATTCGGTCTTTACTGTCTACAACTATAAGGTACACGATATCCAAGGGTTGATTTCAGGATCAGGAGATGATGGTGGAGTTAATACTGTGACAGGAAGGGACGATGCACTTTGAAGAGAGCCCACAATGGTTTTGTAAAGAAGAAAAATCTTACATCGATTACAACAGGTTGTACCTTTATGATTATCAAAATGTCCCTAGACGACGGGCATTCATTTAAAGCAAGGTTACCTCTGTTAAAATTCTCAGCTGAGGGCACACATTTTTGTAAACTTTTCAAGTTACCTTTTACCATCCCTTTGTATCATCTGATTTGTAAAGAGGTGCGGAGTTGCGTTGCTCTGCTGATATGGAATTGAACCATGGGATTACTCCGCAAGGCCGTGTACCACGAGCTCGGCCCCCGCGGGGCCCAACGTAGCTACCGGATGAGTATCGTAAAGAGGACCGCTGAGGATCTCTTCTTATGTAGACGATTGTTGAGGAAACTCTTTCCTTACACTTGTTGCAATCGAGCTTTGCATTCCTGGCTAACCTCTATATCCGCCTCTGATACTTCTGCAACTGGTGTTTCAGCCACGATATTTTGCTACATCGGCGTTTTGCTGTCCTTCCCCGATGCTTGCTGTAGTAGCTGCTGTCAGATAGAGTGCCACTCTCTTGCTTGGCTTGTCTTTCGTTAAACATGTAGGGTTTCTTTAGTTGCCGCAGTACGTTATCAATTATTGAATCAGATCAAGAGCTTGCTGGTGGATTACTACCACGTTTAAATATGGTGTTGTTGCAGAATTCTTTGGTAAAAACATACAGTGCGATTAAAGAGTATAGCAAATCTTTCACTATTTATGCTAGTTCTTAGTATTTTTCTTCTATATTATAGCAGGGCCTATTGAAATAAGCGATGACAATCGGACTGGCAATGCTCTAAAGGCTGGCTAAATTACGTGTTATATTGGTGCGTTTGGTGATCATACGCATTTCATTTGTTGACGCCCTCGCTGCTTCGACGAATGATGCGCTGTCTTTGTTTACGTAACGTGCTTTGATAACGGTGCACATTTCATAAGAAAAGTTCTTGTTAACAGGATCGTTGAAAGGTGCTGTGATGACCATTCTTGAATCGCCATGCTTCTTGTCGGTATAATACCGTAACTTCTGGATGCACACCGCGTCTTCGGTTATTCCTTCTCCGTTGAAGAATGTGTTTAAATAACGAAGCCATTGATCGACGTCTGTATCTGCAGTCCCAGACGAGAATGGGGGGGTTTCCAGATTCTACACGACCTTTAAAAAATGTTTTCTCATTAGGCGATATGGTTGTCATACGCCACTATTGCCACTGTGAGTGTTCGGGGTCGTTATACACGGGAGCTTGTGCTGCGTCAGCTGTATCTCGTGTTCGTACTGTGGCGCTTGCGTTATCTCGTCTCACGGACATTGCTGCTGAAGACTCACTTCGAAAATCAACGGATTTATATCTGTGAGGAACTTTAACTGGATGACGTACGCGAGATTCATTTGCTACGACATTTCTTAATAACGCCGTTTCCTGCTGTCATAAATCATTATGGGGAAATTCGTCTGAACTCCTCGACATTTGAAACTGCATTATATATTTTCAGTTTAACTTCAGGTTCTTCTTTTACTGTAAGTGCAAAATAAAAATCATCTACACCACTCTGTAAGAATTAAGTTCGTGAAAGGAACTTACGTGTTAGGGCGCTAATGTCGTGCGCTTCTTGATCTTGTTCGTAAGAGGTTCCCGTTTTAAGAAGCAGATGTTAGATTGTACCAGTGTGATGATAAATTCTCTAAAGCAGGTAGTGAAACTCTTTTTCTTCTTAATATGAGAACATTAGATGGATTTTATTGTCAACTCTCGGTGAATAGCATGTGAGAACTCTAGGAGATAATCAGAGTAATTAACAAGAGCAATGACAGTATTAGGAGTAATCTGACGGAGCTGCGACTTCCAGTCGACTGACGAATATTGATGGTTTATTTACGAGGTAAAATGATCAAACCTCAATTTGCGCAGCACGACACATGTTTCACCATTTGAAACAGCAAATACTTTAGAGCCTGAGATCGTACTACTGAATCAGCGAATACTTTAAAATCAGGTCATGTTTGAGCGCTTGCATAAAGATTAGGCTCAGACATTCTAAGAGTCCATGTGATGTCGGACTGCATACCGACAAAAAAAGGCCGAAACATGCACGGAATTCTTGATTTCATTACGTGAAACTTTAAGTACAAGTCAAAGAATATAATATCACAGCTCTATAAATCGCTAGCATGGATACATCTGCAATGTGCACGACAAATCTGGTCTCCGATCCTAAGAAGAGATATTAATAAAATGTAAAATATTCAGCGTGAAGCAACGAAAATCATTCCAGAACTCGGCAATCTCAGCTACGACACATGTCTTCAACAGCTTGAACGCATCTCCCTCAGACTGCGAAAACTGTGAAGACAACTCATTGAGACCTATACGTATCTCAACAGCCTTAACGATGTTACGACCGTGGAAGGAATTTTTAAAAGACTGTAACGTGCAAACCAGAAATGACGGTCAAAAACTAAAAATTAAAAACTTCAAGACATCTTTAGCTATAAATTTCGTTCCCGTTAAAATTGCAGCAACTTGGAACCAGCTGCCCAAAAATATCGTTTCTGCTGGCACTGTGAACACATTCAAAAATCGTCTCGACAAATATTGGAGTTAATCCCCCCCCAGTAACACAACGTACTAATTCTATGTCCCTAGCTCCTGGAGCCAGTGTATGATTGTGATACATGTACGTGACTGAAATGTTGTGCATAAGTGAAGTGCGTGTACTTGACTGAATTGACTTCCGTGATTGAGGTGTACATGTATGATCAATGTCTCAACTTAGATGGAATGGGACTTGGGTAGCAACCTAAAAATGGGCCAAAAGGCTCGTTTCTATCGCCTTATTCTTTTCTATTCTATTTTATTCTCATCTCTCACTTAGCACGAGGAGCACAAGATTCAAATTAACTTATAGAACTCAATTTTTTTAAAACGCTGTGCAAGTTAAGTTATAAAACAAAAACTAATACATGCACTTACTGTCTTCAGCAACGTGATCTTGCCCTATCTTCAGTTGATCTTCAGTGTTAAAACACAAGTCATGCCCATGTCGCTTTGCACTGCAAATCATGAATAACTAGCTAATATAACACAATAAATGGCTAATATATGCGAAGTTCACAAACTATTGCTGCGCACCAAACTCATTCCTTCGATGCACTGGGAACCTGCTACTGTGTTTCCATTGAGTTTTCTAATATTTTGTAAGTTACTCAATTGACATTAATTTCTATAATCCGCAAATCAATATTGTGTTAGTTTTGCTGACTGGAGTCTTAACATTCCTGCACTACCCTGGTGTTACAGACGGCTAGCTATTTATTTTTTGCCCTTGATAGCTACTCTTATAATTACTTGACAGTCACAGTACGTACATTTTGGTAAGCCTCATCTAAAATTGCTTTTAAGCTTCTCTGTGTGAAGCTAACTGTGGTCTATACACAGTACAGTAAAGAGAAGTACGATCATATGGGGGGGTTGGCAATGACCACCCCAAAAACGGTTTTCAGGCGGGAACGTGATCCATGACGTAATAATTGTGTCTTGGCGCTGATTGGTCAATTTTTTGAAAGGGCGGGGCGACAAATGCCGATATGACACGAAAAACACTGCCAACGAGTGCGTTCGAACTCACGCTACTGAACTTTCCATTACATGTACCCTGGACTCCCACCACTCGGGTATCAGATATATCATCTTGCGCGACGTTTAAACCAATTTAACACTAGAACAACGAAGTGGGCCTGGGAGGTTCAATGTCAAAATTAACAAGCCCGTCTAATATAGTATTCATGAGCCTCACTTAATAATAACATTCATGGAACAAGTACATATGACTTTTCTGTTACGTAGTTTGAAAGAAAAATAATTGAAATATGACAGAATTCAACTTGTTGGCCTAAAACTCCTCTTTGTGTTACTCGATCTAGAAAATTATACACTTCACTGTAATGTGAAAATTATAATTTTTGGTTTTAATTCATCGTATTCTCATAGCGAATATCACGACTGATGAATTTATTTTTGCACCTTCTATTATGCATGAACTGAGTGCACTCAGAGTATCCTAGAGTGTCTTATTCAATATTAACATTGTGAGTATGAAAATGGAATTTCAATGGTAGAAGCGGAGCTACAATCAAATTAAAGAGAAAAAATAAGATATTCCTAATAATTACGTTATGCGCATGTGCATTGTTTGTTTAATTCTATCTCTGCACTTTATTACATCTCGTAATTCTTATTTAAATTATATGTATTTATGTAGTAGCAAATGCGCCGACCAGCATTAGACCATTGTTTCAAGCTGTTTCCCAATGTTTTTTATTGCTTTGAAATCAGCATAAATTTGACAAAGTGACCGTTGGCCTGACTTGTGCGCCATGACTGGATGACTTGCGTGTACGTCACTGAGACCTCCCTCACCCCTCACATAATTCCATGACGTCAAAATTGAAAGTGCTCTTACTAGTCTTTACTGTACTGTGGGTCTATATTTCATTTTCCTGGTTATGTAAAATTTGTATGTGCTTCATTTTTGGGTGAAATACAGTAATGCATTATGCATCGTATTGACTTTTGAAATATTGTACACAATACATGCAGTTAATATTAGTGTAAGACCTTTGGTGTGCTACCTGCGCCGTGTGGTTCCGTTTAGGCAACTGTTTTGAGATCGCACCTTATTTCTATTCGAGGTAGACGCCTTGTGAGTCGGTTAGGGGTTCTGATCTCCAGTTATAGCCTACTACGGTAGCAGTCTTCCATAGACTTCTACTGAGGTGTATAAGGTTGAAACAACGAGTAGAAGTTGGAACTTTTATGTAACCAGGGCTGCCATTCAGATTTTACGATTTTCCCAAGGGTAACCAACTAAATTTCCCAAGATTTCCCCAGATGTCAAAAATGTTTAAAAAACGGGAAATTTCACGTCACTTATCATGTTTAATAATCATTTTCTTCATTATCCTCCTCGTCTACACCATAATGACATTATATTCTTTTATTTGTTTTTTGAGTCTAGCTTCATACAGCTGATGAATAGTTCCGTCTTCAACCTTCTTTATTGATACTTTCTCCGGCTCCCAGTTTAGACAGTTTGAAGAACTTCTTTTCATGTACTGTTTTGCTAACAATCGATCTCTTGCTGTTTCTGTTTTTGATACATTCGTTGTTTTTGTTTTTATGCCATTTATCTGAGAGAAGATCCTCTCAACAGATGCTGACGAATGTGGGAGAACTGTTAGCGTAGCTATAAAATTCGATAGGAGCGCATACCTACAATTACCCAAAACGTCACTTAAATCCTTTAGTGATTACCAGTATCTTGATATATTTTCTGTGGCTAGATTCAGGTCGGATCCAGACTGTCTGCAATTGCGCCACTGATCATCTAATTCATTCAAATGTTCTTCATTTACGACTGAAGAGAAATGCAGAGCCAATGGAGCAATCGTTGACAGAGACTTGTTCACCTCACTAGCTACTTTTGGATCCAGCACTCTCAATTTTGAAATGACTCCATCTTCAATAAATGGAAAACGTTTTTCAATTTGCGAAGTGAGTTTAACAAGTACACGCAAGCAATCGTTTCGAAATGTCTTGTTTAGAGCACCGTTTTTGAATGGGTTTTTCTGCAAGTGCGAGATCGCTTTCCCACCAAGATAGACATCATCGATGTCTTTAAATAGTTTTTTATTGTGTACCTCGATTTCAGATAACTTTCTCGTTTTCATGATATCTTCTTCGATGAAGAACCTTAGAAAGTCTCTGAACTCAGTAGAGACTGATATGTAGAGCTGGTGTAGTCTGAAATGCTTTGACTTAACTTAATATTGAGACGGTTTATTTTCTGTAAAATGTACTGTAGAAATAATAGCATTGGTTTCGTTCCGTGGTCATTTAAAGTCTCGTATATCTTCTTACAACCCTCAACGTCATTTTTCTTCTGTTCACTCTGAAAGAAGAGGACCAATGCATCTTATTGCACTAGATTAGATGTAATTACTCTTTCGCGTGAAAGCCATCTTGTTTGTGCCAGTTTCGGAATTTTATGATGCACTGTCTTTGTGACTTCTTGAAAGAGATGGAAGTCTCTCATTCTCTTTCCACTTCGAGAAAAATAAGTTGATATGTCTCTGATGAAAAACTCTAAATATGGAGGTAGAACGCTGACAGCCCTACTTGCACAAAGTGCAAACGAGTGGCAGACACAACCCATAATAAAAACTGATGGAATTTCATCTGCTAACAGTTTTTGAAAGCCACTGATTTTCCTCATCATCGTGGAGTAATTGTCACTTCCAAATCCAACAATATTGTGGAGAGGAACATTTCTTTCTTCAAAGACAGCTTTTACGGCATCAAAAAAGCTTTGCGCTGTTTAGCTTCCTACTACAGTTGAATCAAAAATAGCATCAACTACATCTAATTTTTTTCAAATCGAAAATCGCACAACCACTGCTAGTATTTGAGTTACAGAAATGTCAGTACTTTCATCAAATATTATTGAGAATTTTTGATTCCTACAAATTTCATCTAGCGCCAATTTTTCATATGAAGCAATGCCATCTTGTATAACAGAGGAAACTTTAGTTTTTTTCATTGCTAGTTTCTTAGCGAATTGGCTATCGGGACACACTCTTTTCAATAAATCCGTGAAGTGATCTGCATGAACAAATGCAATGTTGTGCTCAGAAAAAATCCTGCGATGAACAATTCACTCTTTGCTATTTCTTCTGATTCTGTTGGTGTTGATTTTGTAATAAATTGAGTAATACTGGTAGAAGATTTTGCAGTTTCAAAATTAACTTTATGTCTGGCAGAAGCTTGATGCTTGATCAAAGCTGATTTGTTTGCATTTTTCATGGTATATTTACAAAGTTTGCAATAGCTCTAAGTTTCGATGTGTTTATCTTATTCTAGCCAGACTTTGATGTCTGGGTCATTCAACCATTCCTTTTTGAATGACTGGTTATACCATTTTGTTTTCTTCTTCTGAGGCTCCATGTTAAAGGCTATTGAAGATTAGACTTGATGGTGTCCACTGTAGCACAGATACAAGGCGGGTGCACACATCAAAATCGCTCAAGGTAAACTAAGGGCCCGGTTTCTGTAGCCGGCACACGCTTGTTGCTAACGAATGTTTAACGAGCTTTGAACGATTATTTTACGATATTGATTTTCATCTCAGAATAATTAAAAAATATTCCTATTTGTGGAAAATATATATTTGAATCATACTGTTATTCAGCAAGCCTGTACTTAATGAAGAGTGATTTCGTTGCGTCAACTTCCCAAGAATTCGATAGTTTTCACTGATTTCCCAATATCCACAGGTTGATAGTGATTTCCCAAAATCTTAGGAAATTTTTTTAAGGGATTGCTATCCTCCACGTGACAAAAGTTACATCTATCCATCTTACAATTACTGAACACTTGAGTCCTAGATCGAATCTAGCGATAACTAAAATAAAATGATTTACATATATAGGGTTTGCCGGATACAGAGTTTAATTACTACCGTATGAATTAAGATGGAAATTGATTAATATAGTTAACAGTACATTGCACTAAATAAAACATGAATGGAATTGCAGGACAAAATACGAGAAGGCTGTGTTGCGTTGAGGGGTGACTAAGCCGCTAGTTGCAGGACAAAATACGAAAAAGCTGTGTCGCGTTGAGGGGTGACTAAGCCACTACATTAGCAACAATTTTTGGGATAGTGAGTGTTTGAAATATGTGAGATACAATTCCAATTCTTTCTTAGATATCCTTACTCCCCGAAGCCTTCATTTTTAGTACAAAGTTTGACCTATCGTTGCCTAGGAGAAATTCCATTGTATAGAGCTATATGAAAGTAAAATTGAACTATTGTCAAAGTATTATCAATGAACGTTCAATTCCATGGAACGTCACCAAAACGTGAAATTAAACGACCAGGAAAGGCAGCTCGTAGTATTGCCATGATTTCTCTTGTATATGGTGTCGCCTCACCTTATCAGAACCACAAATTCTGCATGTCTAAATCTTCCAGTTGTGGCAATAAATATTTTTGTGTCATTTGTTTGTAGCTTTCTCCTTGGACTGTCACGGTTACTGCATCAACATCCTCGAAGAAGTTTGACCAGCAATTGTTGCACTCGTTATGCCACACCAGACGGTAACCTTCTGTGCATACAGTGGTTGCTCTTGGATTATCCTAAGGTTTTCATCACACCAGAATCGGCTGTTTTGTTTATTAACATGCCCACTGATATGGAAATGAACCTCACCAGACATTATTAGGTGTGAAGTAAAAGTTTTATCATTCGTAAGGCATAGAAATGCACGTGTGAAGTCCTTTCTTTGTTGTCCAGACCGTTATCTGCCTGCTGTTCCAACGAAATCTCGGAATCTTAAAAAAATTGCAATGTTTGGAAGGTTCTTATTGATTAAATGATTTTATGAAGTTTTTCTGGGCTGCAACTAACGATCCATTGCGAGAGAAATAACTTTCCGCTATCTTTGCTCGTTGGTCCTTGCTGTACTTCGGCATTTTTGGAATATGATAGTTGTACAAATTTTAGTTACAAGGTATGTTTCAAATTTGTATCATCGATACATTATAAAACTTCAAGATTTTCCCTTTCATTACATATGTAACCAACTTTATAGCACTTTTGGTTGTCGTGCAATAAATGCTCACATGATGAAGTGACTTTTGTGCAACCTGTATTTGTCAAATATTTGTTAATATGTCATTTGAACACCACTACAGGACGATCAATGGAATTATTGAGGGGTCTGATATTCCGTCTTTTGTAGACTGCGCCGCTTTTCATCCCTGCTTGGCAACCTTGAGAGCCGACTAAGAGCCTCGTTGATATCGCTGCAGCCGCTGTCTCTTATCAATGGGTTGCACAAAATACTGACCATCAAATAATGTATTTATCCAAAGGACGTATTTATGTTGTCACTTGCACCTGAAAACATTTATTAACCAGCAAAAGTTTTTGGTTACTAGATTCTCAAAATTGGCTTTGTCACATGTCAAAATTATTTTGCTTTGATAAATCAGCCTAGTTTATACTGAAAAGGCCATCTAAATAGAATAGTGTGTTGGTTTGTGTTCCGATTGATTGAAGGTGGGTTGCCGAAGAACGTGAGCAAGAACGCTTGTGCTTAATACTTCTAGTCTAGTTATGGCAACTAATGCTCTCACGTATTGGAGATAGCCGTTGAGCATTTACAGCATGTTGTGCAAAGAATGCATAGGGTCGATTTCTATCTTTAATTAGGGTTTTTCAGCTTTTTCGAGTGTCCATAATAGGCACATATTTACATGGAAGTAAATGCCTCCATATGCACATGTAGCGTTTCTAAAAAAATCAATAGAATATAACAAAACAGTCGTACAGGGTAGTGGCTTGCACGACTGCTCACTTGATAATTTTCATTTTATGTTGAAAACTACACAGTGATGCCCAGTCGAAAATTGTGTGCACTGTGACTTTTTCAATCTAACTCAGGGATTTGGTCCTCAGTTGTGAATAATTACAGCCCAAAGTTCAAGATGCCTTGTGGCCTTCCCCGGAAAATATCCTACCCGTCCATCAAGGAATCAACCAAATTTGTTCCATATATTCTTATTTGTTGTTTTTACACGTTTGACTGCTTTTATTTGTGTACTTTCCTTTTTTACCCATTAGCTTTGTCAAGGATGAGGGAAGTGTACCAAGTTGCCGATCCTGTCGCTCGAAACATATTTTGGATGTTCGGCTTCAATGCGTATTATTTAGTGTTATGACTCGTTGATGTACTCTTTAAAATTAATAAAATAATTTTTGAGTGATTATCACAATCAAATTTTAAAATACTTTTGAGCTAAACTGCACTCTGTATGTTTCTAAATTTTCAAAATGGAGAGGTACGTAGAACTATGCCAATTCTCATGCAACTATTACCGTTGCATAAACAATTTTTGCAGAATCGATGAAATGTGGTTGATAAAGGGAGAAAAGGCATGTCACTAGTATTTCTATTGCAAGAGGTGACTGCACGAGGTAGGCTTGAGAAATCTGACTCTGCTCCCTACCCGTTCTTTGATGAAAAACTACGCCTCCTCATCACATCAACAAGCCCTTACTTCTTTCCTCCAGTTATGGTTTACCATCAAATGATTCGTTGCAGCACGAACGTGTGTAAGAAAATTAAAAGTTTCTTCATTGTGTATGTTCCCTTCTCTCTCCTAATTATGATAGACCAACCTAATTATCCTAAATGATTTATTTTTAACATGGGAATGCATTCACTATCAAATTAGTGATAGAGTGAGTGTATTGCAGTGAATCGCCTGGCTCACCCTCAAAGCGAATACAGTAACGAGGCTAGATTTCCGTTACAAGTGGAAGTCCCAATGAGTGGTCCCGCTCAGGCTCCAGAGCCCAGCCAACCGCCAAATATAAGGAAGCTGCAACGCTCTGTTTAAGGACTCTCTACCAAGCACCTTCAAATTCAACATCTCCACTAAGAACTCTTATCACGTGTTCAACTCACAACCAACAGCAGAGCAAATGAAGCAGAAACCAGACATCCTGTCTGCAGACAAGATCGGCGCGAACAACCCAAACACTAACATGAACTCATGTCCCAACGCACTACTGGCACCATGTCAGTACGCCAGTAATCAACATCAAGACGCGTGCAGCGAAGAAAGAGGAATCAATAACTAACAGAATATTTAGATGACAAAATACAAACTATTAAACTAATCCTGCCTTTAATTGTTTTTCTCCTATTGTGTTCCTCGACGGTCCCTTACCACCTCAGGCGCTTACTCCAAGTAAGACAAAAGACAAAGATATTCAGCGTCTGCTCGGATATGAGAGCTGTCTGAGGGTTGGGATATTAGAGAGTATGTAGGGCCGCTAAAATATCGTGATTATTTTAGTATTAAATAATATGAAATTTAGTAATATTTTAGAGTTAATTTTTATACGTATTTCACGTCATTTGAAACTGGTATTTTAAGTTAAAAATTCAATCGTAGTTCCAACTCCAAATTGTAACTATCGTTTATAGAACACCATAGTCAACCACGAGCCTATAGGCTAAGTGCCCGTCAGTTCCTTCGCAAACGTTACCCAGTGAGCAGTAATTTCATTCGCGCTTTCAGTCTCTCTGACGGGTTTCAGTTTCAGTTTCAGGTTCAGTTCAGTTTCAGTTCCAGTCTCGGTTTACTGATTACAAGCTCTCAGTTTTGGTCTTCGATCTTGGCCCTAATTGCTGTTCTAATTTTGATGGTGTTCGTGAATAAATCTGCAAGCAACGAAGTCGACTGATCACTTCCCTCGAAGAACGCCACCCACGAAATAATCACAACAGAAAAATAACGCGTTCCCTAAAAGTATACCATAGTATCATTTGATGTTTTAACATTCTCGGGACTATGGTAACACTGTCGCTGTCTTCAAAATTCTTGGCCAAGATTTTTCGATAAAAATACAGTATTGAATTCTATCTTCAGCTAAATGAGCAGTCCATGCACTAACTTAATGACAGTTTTTTGGTCGTTGCAGTTTTACTTTTTTGAATACAGGTGCAGAATACAGAATACAGGTGCAGCCACCGTGGTCGAGTGGTCTGCGGCCCGTGTTCTGTATCGGGTATCTGCTTCGTGGAGAAAGTTGTTTCTCCTACGCCGCGCTGTGCACTCAACCCCCTAAGCACTCAACTCCCCGCCCATGAAGACGCCCATCAACCTCTCGGGATCGTCGCATGGAGCTCACCATCACCCTTACTCTTAGAATGTTAACCTTAAGAATTTGAAAAACCAATGTACTAATGTCTATGTACTGTGTACTCGATTGGAAATAAAGATTGTTTATGTTTATGTTTACTTGTGGCCTTTAATTTCTTTCTTTTCGGAAATCAAAGTGAAACCGAACTTGGTTCAAAATTAGCAAATTATTTCCTTGCATTAAAAAAATAGTGTAGATATTTGTGTCAAGAATAATAAAGATGGTTCTACTTATGCCAGTACTAAATTGATCTCTGATCCGCTGAAATTGCATTCCTGAATCTTTATACAATAATGAACTTGCGAATATTTGTTTTCCCACTAAGCATTATTGTTTCTGAACCTAAAAAATTCCTAAAATTATCAGAATATTACTTTTTCGAAGAACGCTTCTGAAGTTAATAAGAGAGCCATTTATTACCAGCGTCCTCAACCCTATATTATATCTACTATTTCAAGTAAATGAACGGGTATTGGAATAATAATCTGAAGCTGCTACTGGGACGCCTATAGTTGGCTTTAGATTTAAAAACCGTTATCTGTTCCTTAATGCTTGCAATTAAACATTTAAGGGTCATAATTTTTCGTAGCTGCCGTAATCAATCTATCATAGAGCAGCTAATTACCATATTATATCACATTCAAAGATCTATCGAACACTGTGTTTGATTACTGATATTGTGTAAGGGCATCCATGCGCACAGACGTCAAGGTTTACGTGCAACTTTGCTACGATTGTCGGGCTGAAAAAAATGGTCATTTAAAATCGTGCAAACTACAGACTTACCTTCTCAATGGGCACAAATCGACTCAGTGCATCTCAACTTCGTGAGTTCATTGCCTCTATCGCGAGGACAACTTATACGTTCACTCTTATTCCTAGCTCTATACGCTGAGTCGCTGTCCATTCCCATTCCCTCAAATACTGTAGTACGTGCCTTTGTCTGCTCTTGGATAACCTGGATACCACATTCAGTTATGCACCACACGTGACCGTGTCGCTCAATTTATTACTTAAGTCTCTAACATCGCTTTTCTAGGATGTTCAAATATTAGCTCAACTGTTTTTCAGTTACGGTCATACGGCACTATCGATTTGACTCACGAGATTTAAGAATATGTCCCTATTATTCCTCGATAGCCGTCAGTGTCAACTTGATAGATCTCCTACAGTATAGTTAAGCGTCGTATAAAAAACCTACATATTTTTTTCCGTTACCGATGTTACGTAACGGATAGATCTTTCGATCTCGAACAAGGGAGGTAATGTAGCATGACCTGCTACCCCTTTAAAGGTTATAAAATTACAAGTATTAAAATATTCCTGATTTTTAGTAATAAAAATAAGACTAAACTTCGAGTGATTTTTACCAACTCTTTACAATAAAAACATGCATATTTAGTGCATGTTATTGTAATAATATTTTTATTAAGTAACGTTAGCCAGAGAGTATTTCCAATCAAAACTTTTTTCTGGCAACACTCTCACGCTTGTTATCTAGACGTAGCTCTCCCAGCAACGCCACTCGTGAACATCATCATGTGACGTTAGGTTAGAATTTCCTGGTGAACATACTATGTTTTAAGTATTTTTAGACTTGTCTTAATTTTTGTGTTTAACTTGCCAGTGTATCTGTGTTCTTTGGTGTATGTTTAGATTTTTCAAGTGTTTGTTTCTGCACCGTGAATTATTAGAGCAAAGTCAAGTGTTAGGAATTGTTTCTAGAGATTAGAAAACCGAGGTAATATAGCATGAACGGTATCACTCAATGTACCATTCATATCTCTGTAATAGAATGTTAAAATATAAGTTAGCATTTATCTCATTAAATATAAGTTAGCATTTATCTCATTAATCTCACTAGAGATTGTCGTAATAATTACTACAATAATTTTAGAACTAGGCTAAAACCAGACTCTGTTGACTAGTTGATGCAAAATTAGGATGTAGCTATAGCATTTATCCCTAATTTTGTCACCTTAAGAATTATTATGTGTTTCTTTTATATAAAAAAACATATATTTATATGTGGAAAAAATCTGTATTAATAGTATTACAGACCTAAAAGCTACTTCTTTGAAGGTCTAAATTCAATTATTTTGTGGTCATTACTTAATTCAGATTTATGAATATTAAAAGGCTAAGAATGACCTTTTTTATCTAATGTCAATTTTCCTGATTCATGTTGCTAAAATTGGTTTCTAAAAAAAACAATGCAAATCCTTTAGACTTATGCCAAGGATATAATTTAATTATTCCTGCTTTTTATCAATAACTCATGAAATCAACTTAATAAACTCCTACCTCACTGTAAGAATGTGAAATCAAGAACTTGACTTAATAATGGTGAACTGGTTGTTGAACAATCGTTAACCAGTACTGCCTTCTGCACTTTATCCTGGCATATTTTGAGAATTGTCAATGGGACTTATGATGTGGTTATGATCTGTGTATATGTACTCATCACTTCATGTTACGTGCAGAATTTGGGGGACCGTCTACCACCCACTCGCCCACCTACCTACCACACTCGCTGGCCCTATACTCACCTGCCTACCACAAGCCACTCACCTACCTATCATACTCGCTGGCCCTACACTAACTAGACTCGCCGCACTCATGGTACACTTACAAGCCACAGTCACTATAGCTCTGGACTGGCCATTCATCCCTGAAGCTGGACTGGCCTAACCATCATCTGGAAGCTCTGGACTGGCTCAATCATCCCAAGAGGATCCCAAGCCATTTCTTGTGCCAACTTCCTTGAATACAAAGCTGAGTTCCTGTCATGAGTTCTTTTATTCTCCTTGAGTAAGGTCACACGGGCAGATAGATTAGGTTTTGTTAAAGTTGGTTGCTTAAAATTCCCCAAGCACAACCAAACTTTACGAATATGATCAAGAATATGATCAGGAATATGATCAAGAATATGATCAGGAATATGATCAAGAATATGATCAAGCGTTAAGATTTAAAAGCAACGATGAGACTCGAGAGGAGGGAGAAAAGAGATGCTAAAGCATCGATGAGATGAGAGCAATGAGAGCAGTGGGAGCAGTGAGAGCAGTGAGAGCAGTGAGAGCAGTGAGAGCAGTGAGAGCAGTGAGAGCAATGAGAAAAGAGATGCTAAAGCATCGATGAGATGAGAGCAATGTGAGCAATGAGAAAAGAGATGCTAAAGCATCGATGAGATGAGAGCAATGAGAGCGATGAGATCAGTGAGATCAGTGGGAGCGATGAGAGCAATGAGATCAGTGAGAGCGATGAGATGCTAAAGCATCGATGAGTTGAGACCAGGACTGCCAGGTGTGGTGTTATCGCCTAAAAGCTACGATCAGATTCACGTCGATTCAGGATCCGGATGTGCATCTCAGGGGTGAATTTTTTTTAAAAAGAACCATAGCGACAGTTCTTTCGTACTAAGAATGGTTTTACAAAATACAGCGAATTTTTATAATTAAAAATTTACAAGAACAAGATTTAGTTACTAAAACCTAATCACAAAAATACAGGAAATTTATTGTAAAAAGTTCGATTTAATTTGTACGCGATTAATTAATACGCATAACTTGAAAATGGAGCATGAGCAGCGATGTGACGCTACAGGTTCTTCGAAGGAAGTGATACGATCGTCTCCGTAGCTTGCAGATTTATTCATGAACACGATCAAAATCAGAGCAGAAGTTAAGGCCAAGATCAAGGATCGTAACTGGAACTGATACTGAATTGAGACCGAAACTGAAACCTGAAACTGAAACTGAAACCTGCCCGGATAAAGACCGGTAAGTAACTCGAAATAAATATAAAATTTAGCAAAAAAACACTACCGCAAGGTAACTTTATAATACAAATGTTGAGAAAAACATTAAAGAATTGTACCTAACTAGCTGGCTGCTACA
>VCRD01007516.1:0-16435 GCA_006783055.1 Trinorchestia longiramus
TGAAGCAGTTCCCTAAGTGTTGGAACACAGCTCTTGATGGTCATTTGAAGCAATTGGGCTTCAAACAATCCAAAAAAGAGGCTTGTATTTATACCCGTGTTAGTAATAAGGGATTGTGTATCATTGCTGTGTATGTAGATGATATTATTATAGCATCTGATTATCTTGATGAGATTAATGAGGTAAAATCGTGCCTCAGTGCTAAGTACAAAATGAAAGATCTTGGTAAACTTAGCTATTTCTTAGGTGTGAGTGTGATGCAGACTGAAAATGAAGTGTTCCTAGAGCAGTCTGCTTATACTAAGGCCCTGTTGTCTAGGTTTGGCATGGATAATGCAAATTCTGTTGCTACTCCTGTAGATGTTAATGCAGACCTTGTACCAACTTCAGATGAAGTTGAGGAATGTGACAAAGACTTGTACCAAAGTGATGTAGGTAGTCTTTTGTACCTGTCGACAAGAACGCGTCCTGACATCACATTTGCTGTAAATAATGTTGCTAAATATTGTTCAAAGACACTTAAGAATCATTGGACGGATGTGATGCGAATATTTAGATATTTGAAAGGTACTTCTGAGTTAGGTATCTTGTACAGTAACTGCTCTGATAAATGTGTTGGTTATTCAGATGCAGATTGGGCTGGTGACAGAAGTGATAGAAAGTCGACCTCGGGTTACTGTTTTACTTTGAGTAACTCAGTGATAACTTGGCGATCTGTCAAACAGTCTTGTGTTGTTCTCTCAACAGCTGAAGCTGAATATGTTGCTCTAGCTCGTGCTGCCTGAAAGCAATTTGGTTGAAGCAACTTCTTGATGATTTGGAGTTTAAAACAGGTGGCCCCATGGTTGTAAATGAAGATAACCAATCCGCCATCTGTCTCGCCCAGAATCCCAAATATCATTGTAGAAGTAAGCATATTGATATCAAATTTCATTAGGTTCGTGATCTTGTAAGGAATAAGGAAATTGATCTCGTGTATTGTATATATTCAATGTGAGAAGGAGTGTTGAATGTTTAAATGTTCCACCTTGAATGTGTTCGACTTTAGTATGTTTAGGGTTACTGCGTAACGCTGTGATAAATACTCTTGTAACAGAATGCGTTTAGAGTCAGCTAGTGGTATAGAACTATTTTCTGGGCGCGTTCTCTGGTTCCAGCTTTCTTCTTGTGCTTGCCGTTGCCATGTAAACATTGGTGTCTGTACTATAACCAAACTGTGTTCACTGAAATAAACCTGGTTAGCGTAATCACGCTCCTGTGATTTTTCTAACCTTCTAACATAAGGTTCAGTACCTTGTTGATTGGTTATAAACTGGTCAACTAACACCGCCAATTTCGGTGGTAAGGCAATTGAGACACAACTGAATTTAGTTTCCTCATCAGTAATACCCAATTGGCGGAATGATATCTCCGCTTGAGTGAACTACATCTGAGGCTCCTCTGATGAAAATGCAGGTAATCTAAACTGTTGGTTAGGTATACAATGAGCATTACCGCCAGCTGTAGCCATGATAAAGGTTTAAGAAAGGCTAGAAGAGAAGATGGATAGAATAGAATAGGGTAGGGCAGCTGTTTGTCTCGTAAAATGGTAGATTTATGCTCGCGCCGCTATGATAGCCTCAGCTCCACAACACTGTAATTAGTTATCCGAAATGGCAAAATTTGTTCACCTAAATTGCTAAAAAAAATTTAATACATTAAAAAATGAGAAAAAGAATACACAGTTGCTCCTAAGAACACAATATGCAGCCTGGTAATATGCCCTGCTCCCAGCCTCGCTACACAGAATCAAAATAGAACATGAGATTCTGATTTGCCTGGCTTACCAATCTGCATAATCAAAATGAGTTACCTAGTCACAGCTTAAAGTTTACAACAAAATCAAGAATTTCCCAAGTAGAGGCACACATTTGGGTCACCAGTGTTATCTTTTTTGCACCTTGGGTGACCAGTGTTAAATTTTATGGTGGTTGGATGGCCAGTATTAGGTTTATAACAATTTCTCAGAAGGTAAGGTTAAGGGAGTCGACTGGTGCACCTCTAGTTGGGGAATCCAATGACAAGACGGGTACTCAGCTTTTGTTTATTTATAGATCCGTAGGGCAGCTGGTGGACAGAAGACATCCGTAGTCCACGTGTAAAAGAGATTGGAACTAGAAGTAATGATCGAGAATATGATCGAAAATAGGATCAAGAACATAATCAGAAATATGATCAGGGATGTGATCAGCAATATGATCAGCCATATGATCAGCAATATGATCAAGAATAGGATTTAAAAAGGCAACGATAAGATGAAAGCAATGAGCGCTGATCGCTGAGTGAGAGCAATGAGCACTGAGAGCAGTGAAAGCTGAGATAAGAACTGAAATGAGGGTGATGATTGAAGCTGTGATGAAAAAGCTGAAATGAGTGCGATGATGAGAGCTGAGAGCAGGACCGCCAAGTGTGGTGTTATCTCTCAAAAGCTACGGTCAGCTACGCCCCTGAGTTGCAATTCAGAATTAATTTCGATGTCTTCTCAGGGGTGAATTTTTTTTAGCAAGAACCATAGCGACAGTTCTTTCGTACTAAGAATGGTTTTACAACATACAGTGAATTTTTAAAATTAAAAATTTACTAGAATCTCACTTTAAGTTACAAAAACCTAATCACAAAAATACAGGAAATTTATTGTAAAAAGTACGATTTAATTTGTCGGCGATTAATTAATACGCATAACTTGAAAATGGAGCATGAGCAGCGATGTGACGCTACAAGACCACACCACCGCTATGGCGGCACGCCGCTGGCGTCACAGCGTCTCGGTATTGCCAGCTAACGAGTATCCCTCTGTCCCTTTTTCCTCTAATACAAATTTCAATTTATTTATAATTATTATATATCCTGACCTGTCAGGACAATAAGGTTCTTAACTTCTTCATTAGAGGACGGCGTTAGGGTGCGGTACTGCAGCAAATGGGCATATTTTGCTGCCTCATCTGCAGCCTCATTACCAGGGATGCCCTTATGGCCTGGAATAAACTGCAGGTATACCCAATGGGAAGAAACAATGTTGAACAGTTTGTCCTGTATATTGAACACTAAAGGTAAGTAATTTTTTGGCTTTGTATTCTGTATGAGATGCAAGGAGCTCAACGAGTCACTGAAAATTACATACTTTTCTTCTTGACACTCATTCAGCAATATCCATTCATGTTTTGCTTTCACTGCCGCAGCACATTTTGAGTTCCACCAAGACTTATTATACTTAGGCCAGGTGTATTCTTTTGTTTTTTTGAAAATTTTGTGGCTAGCCTCAATCAGATTCCTGGTAAAGTTTGTAAATTCCCTCTGTAGATCATCCATTCCTTGGAGCTCAGGCTGCTGCAATGCAGCTGTCCAGTTCTCACATGTCCCACTTCCAAATTTCCATGTCGGCCGTTTTCTGAAACCTGCAGTTGATGGAGCCACTCCAATACTGGTTACAACAGGATAGTGGTCACTTCCCATATCTTCTTCTGTCGTTACAGCTACTGTGGCTGAAAGTTTTCAGAGACGAAGGTCAAATCAAGTGTAGAAAATGAATTCTGGTAAACATTGTAGTAAGTTGGCAAGGAGGGAGGAGTTATTAATGATATAGAAGGGTCATCCAGCAACATTTGAGCTATATTTCGACCAGTGGTGTTGGCCGGCTTTGTAGGTACCCACATTGGATGATAAGCGTTAAAATCCCCCACTACAACACGGGCAGGTTGCAATTGATTTGTGTAGTGTATTAGCTCGATTGTAGTTACTATTTTGTTTGGGTTGTATGCACAGACTACAGAAAGTGGAGTACCGTTTTGCAAGTAAATGTTAATTCCCAACATTTCAAGACAACTGTAGAAAAATTTTGTCAGTTGAAGCTCAGTGTAGGTGACATCACTCCTAACAAGTATTGCCACCCCACCACCAGCATGCGCATCTATTCTGTGCATGTAGATTGCTGTGTACCCAACAAAACGTGGTTCAAAATTTGGTGAAAGCCAAGTCTCATACAAACACACAATGTGTGGCTTGAGGGTGTAAAGTGTTATTTTTAGGTGACTTAGTTTATTGCGAACACTTCTGCAGTTCTACTGAAATATATTTAGTTCTTCTTGTGTATCCATTTTGCTGTTTTATTGGTGAATTCAGTGCCAGTAGAATTTTGTGAGGCTGTATTGTTGTTATGGAGTTTTCCAGTAGAATTTTTAGTCCGAGTCTCAGTATTGTGCTTGTTTTTTGTGTGAGGGTTAGTTCTGTAGCATGACCTGCTACCCCTTTAAAGGTTATAAAATTACAAGTATTAAAATAACCTTCATTTTTAGCAATAAAAATAGGCCTAAACTTCGAGTGATTTTTACGAATTTTTTACAATTAAAACGTGCATATTTAGTGCACATCATAATAATAATATTTATATTAAGAGCGTTAACCAGAGAGTATTTCCAATCGAAACTTTTTCTGGCAGCATTCTCACGCTCGTTATCTAGACGTAGCTCTCCCAGCAACACCACTCATAAACTTCAACATGTGACGTTAGGTTAGAAGTCCCTGGTGAGCATACTATGTCTTAAGTATTTTCAGTTGTGTCTTAATTTTTGTGTTTAACTTGCCAGTGTATCTATGTTCTTTGGTGATGTTTAGATTTTCAAGTGTTGGTTTCTTCACTGTGAATTATTAGAGTAAAGTCAAGTATTAGGAATTGTTTCTATTGGACAACTGTGATAAATCAGTGACTGTGCTATGGTAAGTGACTCAATATTTTTCTACTATTCTTAGAGGACCTCATATGAACAGGTCAATCCTAAAGACAGTTATAAGTCTAGCCTGCAATTTCCTCAGGTGTAGATTTTCATAAAATCATATTCCTTTTAAATATACAGCTATAGCATTTATCCCTAATTTTGTCACCTTAAGTATTATTATATTTCCTTTATATGTGGTAAAATTCTGTATTATTACAGACCTAAAAACTACTCCTTTACAGACCTTTTATTTTTTATTTTATGTCAATTTTATTATTTTTATTTTATGTCAATTTTCCTGATGTTGCTAAAATTGGTTTCTATAAAAACACGTGCAAATCCTTAAGACTTCTGCCAAGGATAATTTAATTATTTCTGCTTCTATCAATAACTTATAAATCAATTTAATTAAACTCCTGCCTCACTGTAAGAATGTTAAATTGAGAACTTGACTAAATGGTGAACTGGTTGCTGAACAATCGTTAACCAGTACTGCCTTCTGCACTTTATCCTGGCATATTTTGAGAATTGTCAATGGGACTTGTGATGTGGTTATGATCTGTGTATATGTGCTCATCACTTCACGTTACGTGCAGAATTTGGGAGACCGTCTGCCACCCACTCACTGAGACCACTCAACTGTGAACCCACTCACCTACCTATAACAAGCTACTTACTTACCTACCTACCACACTATACTATACCAGCTGCACTCGTACACTTATACGCCACATACTGCACCTGATGTACTTGCTGCACTGGTGCAACATTTCAAGCCACAGTCGCTATAGCCCTGGGCTGGCCATTCACCCCTGAAGCTGGACTGGCCTAACCATCATCTGGAAGCTCTGGACTGGCTCAAGCATCCCAAGAAGATTCCAAGCTATTTCTCATGCCAACTTCTTGAATACCAAGCTGAGTAGCTGTGATGAGTTCTTTTATTCTCCTTGAGTAAGGTTACACGGGCAGTTAGATTAGGTTTTGTTAAAGTTGGTTGCTTAAAATTCCCCAAGCACAACCAAACTTTACAGTTCGTCCAATGACAGGAAAAGGTGTAATATCTGTTAGAAGGTTAGAAAAATCACAGGAGCGTGATTACGCTAACCAGGTTTATTTCAGTGAACACAGTTTTGGATACAGTACAGACACCAATGTTTACATCGCAACGGCAGGCACAGGAATGGGGCCGGAACCAGGGAACGCGCTGAGACAATGGTTCTCTACCACTAGCTGACTCTAAACGCATTCTGTTACTAGAGTATTCTTCACAGCGTTACACAATAACCTTAAACATACTAAAGTCGAACACATTCAAGGTGGAACATTTAAACATTCAACAATATCCATGGGAGGCAGGATTCTTGAAATTTCCTCAATAGTCTTTTGGGAGATCATATTAGAGGATTGAGAGTGGTCCAGGGGTTGTTGAAAATTTTCTGATGGAGCATGTAGAGATTGAAGTTGAAATATTTCTGCAGCAATTTTATGTACCATCTCTGATGCATCCATCTGAACATCTTTCTGACTTGCAGCAGTAAATATCCTTATCAGGAGATCCAACAGCTGGTTGATGGTGACGTGTTTTTGTGTGGGTGCTTGGAGTTCATCAATGGTTTGGGTACCAATAGTCTTGGTGTTTGGTAATTTTGGAATCTGAAGATTGCCAGAATCTGGTTGATGTCTTGACAGAGTTGTGTTAGTAGGCAGCACTGATTCAGGTTGAGATGTTGGTGTTGCAATTTGTTTAAGTACTTGCTTTACTGCATCTCTGTAAGATAACTTTTGTGTTTGGCGTGTTTTTCCACTTCTTTTGCTTGCTTCATTTCTGGGCATCCTCCATAATTGGCTGTATGGTTTCCACCACAGTTGCAGCAATTTCGTTCAGTGGTTTTGTTACACTCATTGCTGGTGTTGGGGCCACTGCATACAACACAGCGAGGAGCAGACCTGCAGAATGCACCACTGTGCCCAAATCGTTGGCATTTGTAGCACTGCCACGATTTTCCAATATATGTATTCACCCGGTATTGTTGGTAACCTATTCTGACATATGGAGGTAGACTGTTTGAATCAAAAATTACTTTAAACATTGATGTTTTGATTTTATCCTTGCCCTTGAAGATTCGTTCTGCTACAGCGCCGTTGAATCCTGCTTCTTTCAGTGCTTCTGTTAGTTCTTCATTGGAAGTGTCCTCGCCAAAGGGTCCGATAACTCCCACAGAAGTGCTCTGGCTAGCTGGAAGCCGACATTTGACTTTCCAAGGGCCTATCTTTGTTATGTTCAGTAGTTCTGTAGGGTCCTCATAATGCCTTTCCATGGTGACTACAAGTAAATTCCTACCAAGGCTTTTGGTGATCTTGCCAATACCACAGTTCCCAAAAGTAAAAGCTGCCAGTGCTTAAGCAAGTTTAATTTCATTTGTGAGGAAACTTTTTTTGGTGGGATCGTCTATTGGTTGGACCAAAACCACTGTTGGCTGCATGGATGTTGAATTGTTTGTGTCTACGTCTCTTGGTCTTTGTCCTGGTGTGATTGGGTTGTCATCTTCTGAACTTATGTGTAGACTTTCATTAAAACCCTCAAAATTTGGTACTTCAAACTGATTTTACCAGTAGAAAGAGTAGTTCCTGTTGGTGGAGGATATTGTATCTGGCTGAATAATTTCTGAGGTCATCGTTGGAGCTTCCAAATCCAGTGGGTTCCTTTCCGTTAGTAGACCCTCTTCTTCTACATTTGATGCAGTTTGAGACGTTGAAGATGATCGGGAAGATTCTTGCAAAGGGGGCCAGGCTTCAGATTCTCCTCCCGAAGAGGAGACAGAGCCATTGCCCTCCTTATGCCTTCTCTTCGGCATACGAGTCTTGATTTGTTAATTCTGCTTTGATTGATCTTTATTTCTTTTTCCTTTCCTGTTAAAAGTCACAGTGGCACGCTGGCTTGCAATTGCTCCTGTCACCAAAACTTCCAGTCAAAACGCGAGACACTTTCACCAGTTCTCCTTGCCAGCAATCGTCCCGTCAGCCGTTTCTCCAAACTCTCAGTCCTCTTCCTTCTTTCGAGATCTAAATTCGCGGTATAACTCTCCCTACTGCTGATATTTCCGCTCGGAAAAAAAGATTTAGGGCTTTGAAAGCTAGTCCATGTAGCCCCAGGTGTGAAGGTAGGTTGATTTTTTTCTTTTGTTTACGATGTTTCTTTTGTTCCAACCTGCAAAAAGAGAGAAGCTCAAACATTTATCAAAGGATAGCACGGGTTTTCCTATTCCATGTTCTTATTCCATATTTCATTTCATAATTTATTGTTCTCCTATTTTTTGTATATTGCTTTCAAGGTCTACTGTTAGTAGCTAAGGCATGCCCGACCCAATGCCACGCATGAGTTGTTATATCTCTACTCAAGATCCAGCCTGGGTGGCGCAGCCTGGAGCTTCTTAAGGCAAAGAGCCAAAAATATCTTATATGACCAAAAAGATCTTAACAAAACAACTCTTGAGGGCATATCTCTGAAGGAGTTTAATTAGGGATTGTCAGAGACTAAGAAAACATTCCCTCTTACAGGTGGCAATTCTTTACAGTAACTTATATCAGAGCTGCTTAAGGGAGTGTTTCCCGTCTCTGTTCCAAGGCTCTACTTTATTTTTGAAGAATTAGGGCTAGTACCAACGGAGGTTAGTCACATTAGCCTACTTGGTCTTAATTTCTGTTTCTAGGAATTGCAACTATTCAAAATCAGTTTTGGTGTAACGTATTTGTGAGCCCATTTATATCAGGTTCTGGTTTTGTATTTTTGTTTACTAGTTTATTTGATCCTATGTATTCTCTAGTTTGTGAATTTTTTCCAAGTATTGGAATACAGCCTCTACGATCAATTTTTGTACATTTTCAGGGAAAGGGCCACCTCCTAATATATTTTTCAAGGAAGCAGGAACTTTTAACGAGGTTAGAGTGTTAGTTAGGTTGGTGCGTTCATCAGAATAGTTTAAACAATTAAAGAGCACATGTTCTATGGTTTCTACTCTACCACATGGGCAATAGGGATCATTGTTCTGATTAACACGGAGCAAGTGGGACCTAAAACCTGTATGCCCAATCCGTAGTCTAGCCAAGGCAGTTTCTACACGACGGTTCCTATGGAAGGTCCAGGGCCAACTACTAGAAGTGTCGTTAATTTGCACGAGATGGCGCCCCTTCCCGGTTACCCTTACTTGCTGTAGCCATGTTGAGTTCCAACGTGTCCTAAATGCTTTACATGCAAGACTTACAGTTTCCTCCTTAGAGTAGGGGGTCAGTATGCGATATCGCAGTAAATGCGCCGATTTAGCAGCGCGGTCTGCTGCCTCATTACCCGACACACCTCTATGTCCTGGAATAAACTGCATCCTAATACAATGAGAGGAAGTAATGTTAATTGTAGACCAGAGGAATGTAGTATTTAGGTTTTGTGTTGCGAATCAAATATAGGGAGCTCAATGAATCTGTGAAAATGACGAATTTATCAGAGGGGGCAGAATTCATCGAGATCCATGACAGGGCTTCATGTATTGCATGCAGCTCACATTCTATTACCTGTTTTTGTGAGCGAAGTTTCCAATTTAGCGTGACTTCTTTTGAAGGGACCACAACCGCGGCTGAGGAGGAACAAGGAGGCTCGGTAATTCACGACCCATCTATGAATATAGCTATGTAATCTGCAAACTTTGTATCCATTAGTTCATTATACATAGGTTTGGATAACTGAATGGGAGGTTAAAGAAGACATAGAAGAAGGTAAAAATTCAGTCAGAATGCAATCATCCGTCGTGAACCAAGGAGGAAGTAGTGAAATTATTGGAGCTGCATTTCCAGAGGGAGTTGGGAGGCCAACTTTGGGAAAGATAGCTCTCACACTCGCAATGACGGTGGGCAATAGGGAAGAAAAACCAATTGGAGGGGTATCTAACCCTTGAACCAGCTCAGAAGTAGCTACATTGAGAGGCAGCTGAAGTAGTCTTCACTAGTATCTACATGCTATTTCTTCCCGGGGTAGAGCCAAAGGTGGAATGTCGGCCTCTATTTGAAGGGAAGTGATAGGAGTAGTTTTACGGCACCCAGTTGCAATGCGCAGGCATTGGTTCTGGATGCTGTTCAACTTGGAGAGATTACAAGGGGCTGCTGTTCCATATATTGGTGCAGCATAATCAAGACGACTGCGAACGAGAGTTTTGTACAGTTTTAGTAATATCTCACGGTCAGCACCCCAGTGCCTATGGGATATTGATTGGAGTATATTAAGAATTGGGATGGAGGTTTGTTTCAGGTAATTTATCTGAGGTTCCCATCGTAGATGGGGAGCATCTAAAATTACTCCAAGATATTTATATTTTTGTTCAAAAGTAAGAGGTCGTCTGCCCAAGAAAATAGGAAGTGGAGTTACTCTTTTATTAGTAAAGCACATGGTTTTTGTTTCTGTACAATTTATTTTAAGGCCCCACTCCTGCGACCATTTGTTAAGGGAGTCCATTTGGGTTTGCAGTTTGTCGGTTGCTACATGCAGGTCCTTGTGCACTGTAAAAAAGGTTAGGTCATCGGCGTATTCACACGACTGTACCCCTGTTTGAATTGGAATGTCGGACATCATTAGGTTGAAAAGCATGGAGGACAAGATACCACCCTGTGGAACACCACTCCTGGCTCTTCTCACTGAGGAGTGAGAGCCCTCAAAGTATACCTGGAAAGAGTGGTTAGTTAGGTACGAGTGAAGCCATTGTAAACTTGGCCCCCGCACTCCACACGAACCCAGCTTGTAGAGGACTCCTGTGGGTCAGACTGTATTAAATGCATCTGTTAAATCCACAAAGAGACATAATAAAATTTCTCTCCTCGTAATTGCCGAACGAATAGCGGCTTCCAAACGAGCAACCTGATCGAGTGCCGCCAGCCGCTATCTGAATCTCCCTTGTGAATTTCTAAAAGTCCCATTTTGTTCTAAATAGAAGGTAAGGCGCTGAGCTATCATTCGTTCCGTCAATTTTAAGAGGCAGGAGAGCAAAGATATGGGGCGGAAAGACCCAACAGCAGTTAATGGTTTGAAAGGTTTAGGGATGGGAATAATTAGAGCGAGCTGCCATGACCTTGGGATGACACCCGTACTAAGACTACTACAGCACAAGTTGAGAAGCCATCTCTTATTAATATCTGGTAAATTTTTCAGGTGCTCATTGCACACACGGTCCAATCTAGGAGCAGCGTTCATCAGGGAGGACAGACTCCTATCTAATTCATCTGTAGTAAATGGTTCATTTAAAGGGGACTGAACTGAACTGCTTAAGGCAAGAGCAAGTGGAAGCAAAACAAACTGAAGGAATGGGATTGGAGGTGGGGAACCAAGGGTTTTTTCAAAATGGTCAGCCAGCGTATTGGCTTTAGAGTCTGAGTCTGTTAAAATGGAATTCAGTGAGATGAAGGGTTGCGCTTTTTTAACAAAAGGAATTTGAAGACGTTTTATTTGCTTCCATGCCAATGATATTGGTGTTTCAGAATTAATTTTATAACAGAAATTGACCCATGATGCTTTCTTGGCAATTTTAACTTCAAACTTTACTCTTGCTTGACAATGTTTAAATTCTATTAAATTAAAGTTTGAAGGCAAGGATATCAGTGTTCTTTTTGCTTGTCGTTTTGCTTCCACTGTTTTTGCATATCTAGGGGACCACCACGCTTTATTATAGCGAGGAGATCTGTATTCCTTTGTTTATTTAAAAGTTTGAACACTGGCTGCGATCAAGTTTTGCCTAAAATCATCGAAACCCTGTTCTACATCTAATATCTCAGGCATTTCTGGTTGTTGCAGTGCAGCAGACCAGTCCATTCACTTCCCACTACCAAACCTCCAGGATGGGCAGGACCTGCATCTGTAGTGCCTCAGAAATATCGTAATTAATTTAGAATGATTTTGGAGTCGGTACAAAAATATGATGCATTTTAGTCATATGTTAGAGTTAATTTTTATACGTATTTCACGTCATTTGAAACTAGTATTTTAAAGTTAAAAATTTAATCGTAGGTGCAACTTCATATTGTAACCCTCGTCTATAGAAGATCATTGTCAACCACGAGCGTTGAAGCTTAGTGCCCAACAGTTCAGTCTCAGCTATCGCCCAGTTAGCAGCAATTCTATTAGCGCTTTCAGTCTCTCTCTGACGGGTTTCAGTTGCGGTTTCAGTTTCAGGTTTCAGTAACGGGTTTCAGTTGCGGTTTCAGTTTCAGTTTCGGTTCAGTTTTAGTTCCAGTCTCAGTTTACGGATTTCAAGTTCTCAGTTTCGGTCCTTGATCTTGGCCTTAACTTCTGCTCTGATTTTGATCGTGTTCAATAATAAATCTCCAAGCCACGAAGCCGACTGTATCACTTCCCTCGAAGAACATCACCCACGAAAAAACTATAACTACAGAAAAATAATCAGTTCCCTAAAGTAATAACTCGTTCCCTAAACATCTAACTGATAAAGGTTCTATTCCAATACATGTAACAATAGGATAATGATCACTGCCCACATCTTTCTCTGTTGGCATGGAAGCAATAGGTTGCAGAACAGCTGAGAGGAAGGTAAGATCAAGGGAAGAGAAGAAATTTTGATAGACATTAAAATAAGTTGATTGGAAAGGAGAAGTAAGCAGAGCAAGAGAGTGATTATTTAGTAGGATTTGTACTAGGTTTCCTCTGGTGGTGTTTAATGACTTGGCTGGTTCCCGCAGTGGATTGTGTGCATTAAAATCCCTCACTATGACGTGGGTAGGCAGTAGCTGGTCAAAGTAGTGTAAGAATTCCATGGTGGTGATTGTCTTAGTGGGGTTATAGATGCATAGAATTAAGAGAAAAGAACTACTTAAGAAAGAACTTATACCTAAGACTTCTAGTAATCCTTAAGGAGGGAGGGAGGTCTGATCTAACTAGAATTACAATCCCTCCACCAACCTGATCAGATGCTCTATGTCTATATAACAAATCTTAACAAATCTTGGTTCAGATTTGGGAGTAAGCCAAGTTTCATTTAGGCATGCACTATGGGGTTTAAGGGAGTATAGTTGTACTTTAAAATTGCTCAGTTTGTTACAAAGGCTTCTGCAATTCCACTATAAGATTTTTAGTTCTTCGTTTCCAGATATTTTGAAGGTTTATTTGTCGGTTTCGTGCTGTGCATTGTGCGAAAATGTTTTTCAGTGTATGTAGGGATTTATTCTTTGTTACTGAGGAAGAAATTTAGGCATTCGTCTTGTATTTTTTCTTGGGTTTCGTCTTCCTAAGATGGGGAGACGAAAGATGGCAAGTGAAGAGTGGTCACCAAGTTAGAAGGGTCAAAGCAAGCATTATGTTGTGGTTGTGCTGCAGACGTTCTTTCACTGTTGGCAGAAGTGAGCAGTTGAGACTTGAAAGTATCTTTAGCAATTTTAATTATTAAATCTTTTAGATTCAGATCCTCATCTTGACGAATGACAGCTGCGAGTGTTCTTGCCAACAACTCAACTAATTGGGTAACAGTGACATTCGGAGATGGAGTGATAAGTCCATCTCCAGTCTCAGTGCCAACAGAGACAAGTTTTAGAGGTTGTACTTGAGAAGAGTATTGAACCTTGCCACCAGATTGGGTTACCGTTGGAATGTTGAAGGTTTGATCAGAGAGAAGCTGCACCAAGGAAGTCCCTCCTGCATGCAAGACCTGCCTTGCAGCATCCCTATAGGAGAGCTTTTGAATTTGTCTCACTTTCTCTAATTCTCTAGCTTGCCTGATCTTAGGACCAACTCCATAATTTGCAGTGTGGTTACCACTGAAATTGCAACACGAGCGTGTACTTGGAGAGGGACAGTCTTTGTTATTATGGGAACCACTGCACACAACACATCAGGGGGTAGCCCTACAATTTACAGAACTGTGTTCAAACCTCTGACAGCGGAAACACTGCCATGGTTTACCTATGTATATACTTACTCGGTATTGCTGGTATCCAACCCGTACAAACAGAGGCAGAGTGGTAGTACTGAATACCACCTCCAAAAAGCTGTCACTATTCTATCTTTAATTTTGTATGTACGCTCAACTGTCACTCCTTCGAAGCCTGCATCTATCAGTGCTTCGGTTAATTCCTCATTGGTGGTGTCCTCCCTGAAAGGCCCGATCGCCCCCACTGAAATAGTTTGGTCGGCTGGCAGGCAGCACTTGACCTTCCATGGTCCAATCTCTGCAACACTCAGGAATGGTGAAACATTTTCATAATGTTTGGTCATCGTTACGACCAGAATTTTTCTATTTAGATATTTTCATGTTGGCCTCTCCTTTCTTCCCATAGGCAGAATTAGCCAGAGTCTTGCTAAGTGCCATGTCATTACTTAAAAATTTCCCATTTGTGGAGGTATCTGCCATGTTGAGTTCCACCAATATAATGATGGGAATGATTGGGTTATTGCTTTGTGACAGTTTTCCACCACTGCGCTGAGCTGGAGTAATGAAATCCTCTTGTTCAAGGAAATACCCCACTAGACTAGAAACCTCTAAATTCAGATTTTTTATTAATTTCAACAAATTGAGCTGGTATTGAGGACAGAGAAAGCGGCTGGTCATTCAGTAACTCTTCAGTTTCACTAATTTGCTGGAAAAAACTATCAGATATCAAGACTTGACTTGAAGATAAGGGTTGAGAAGGAGTAGGGGGAATTATTTCAGAAAAAGAATCTATGGAGCACCAGGCATCTGAACCTCCCCCTGATGAGGAGACAGAGCCCGTCCCCCTTTTCTGCCTTTTTTAGTCATATAATGTTAAGAGTACAAAAGGAACTGTAATAAGAATGTGATGACAGATAAAGAAAATAGGAATAAATATTAGATGCAAAAACTGGACATAGTTTTCAGCTGATTCTCACCAAAAAGCCGAACGAGACACCATCTAACTACCCTCGACCAAAATTCAACCTCTGCAGCACTAGACAATGGTTTGGTCGAACGTAAGCACAAATTTGATTGCTGGCTAAACAATCTGCGACTTTACTTCCCAATTTGATTTTGGAAAAAGAGAAAATTGACTACTTTGATAATTCATGACATTTACCTGTAAATGGTACCTCTGAATTACTATAATCTATTACTAAGAATGACTGTCGTGTGTCTATATATTTATATATATAATATATTTATTTATTTATTTATTTACTAGTGTACCAAGCCGCCGTCAAAAATGACAGGCAGAATTTTGTGATAATACCCGTGCCAACAAAAATGATGGCAATACTGTTGGAAATATGTTAAACAAAAATTATGTATAAGAACGCAACGCAATATATTTAGTTTCATGTACATATATTTACGAAGGACAAACGTTTTAATTGAGTATTTTTTAATGACAACATTCCTAGTGAAAACTAAGACGTTTAGTTTTCTACTGCTGCAATTTACTCTGAAATTCGTGTTATATTGGGTACAATGTATCCGAATCATAGGGTAATACTCCGCCGAACTCGGTATCCACGATACGGACTCGAGTATATAAGGCTCTGGATCTCTCTAATTTTTTTGAAAGTGACACGAAACATATAAATAAATAAGTATATAAATAAATAAATAAAAATATAAATATATATACTCGTATAATATAAACACACGACGGACATTCATAGTATTAGATACATTTATTTATATGTTTCGTGTCACTTTAAAAAAAATTAGAAAGATCCAGAGCTTTATTTACTCGAGTCCGTATCGTGGATACCGAGTTCAGCTGGGTATTACCCTATGATTTGGGTACATTGTACCCGAATATGACACGAATTGCAGAGTCAATTGCAGCTGTAGAAAACTAAGTGTCTTAGTTTTCACTAGGAATGTTGTCATTAAAGAAATACTCAATGAAAACGTTTGTCCTTTGTAAATGTATATACAACTAAATATTTTGCATTGTGTTCATGTATGTAATTTCATTTAATATCTTTCCAACAGTATTTGCCATCATTTTTGATGGCATGGGTATTATCACAAAATCTCTGCCGTCATTTTTGACGGCTTGGTACACTAGTGTATTAATTGATTTGTTGATGCAATTCTAGATGAAGAATATTTTCAGCTGTGTAAAAAAAGTGATGCAAGCTTGTTTTCATAACGGACAAATGAATACAAGGAGAACTAAACTTAACCAAAGCGCTTATCACTACTTCTCATATGAACCTTGCAGGGTTCCTCACGCATTTATTTTGCAGATCACTTAGGCTCATTTATTATTCACTTGGACTGAAAGAAAGTTGAAATGTAGATCCTTTATATCACTGGTGTCTGGAGCCGTGAAGTTAATTTGATATCTGCTAGGACTTAAAAGTCAAAATCTTTCTGCACGTCATACAGATGCCATTTTTAATTTTATCGTGAAGTTCTTTTTTTTCTCCTTGATTACAGAACCCATCAAATTTTTTGATTATAAACAATTCAACAATTTTCAACAATTCAATAAATTTTCTTCATTATTCGTCTCAATCTAAACCTGCCATAACAAAATGAGGTGTCGAAATTATTAACGTATTCGTGAAGTTATTGGAATGTGCAACAAAAACTATTGCAGAAAAAGAAGAACACAACATTCAGTATATTGAAGAGGTGCTGTCACTTTAACATAAGTTTTCCATCACTATTGTGAGGCCTGCGTTTGTACGAACTCCATGTCACTGCGTT
>VCRD01007518.1:0-21089 GCA_006783055.1 Trinorchestia longiramus
ACCATGCTGTCCGCCATGTTGTCCGCCATGTTGTCCGCCATGCTGTCCTCCATGTTGTCCACCATGCTGTCCGCCATGTTGTCCGCCATGCTGTCCGCCATGCTGTCCACCATGCTGTCCACCATGATGCCCTTCATGCTGTCCGCCATGTTTGCCACAGCGTCTTGCCTCCTAACTCGAGTTTCAACATGAAAATTTCCTACTAGAATTGCTGTTTCGAGAATTGAGTGGTCAATTAAAGCTGCAAGAAGTTACAATTGAACGGTTCGAGGATGTTTGACTGGTACAGGGGAACTGCAGTGCAGTTATTGCTTCACAAGTCTGCATTTCCTGCAAATCTCGTTTTATCCTTTTTAAATTGTAGGCTTTTTCAAAGTATATCTGGGTACACTTTTTCAATTATTTGTAGGCATGGATTTTTTTAAGCTGTTTCAGGCAGGCGTTTGCTTGAGACACAAAGCGTTGTGGCATAACCTCCGTCGTCTGTTAGTCGTGTAGAATTTGTAAATAAAATGATCATAATTTTATTTTAACTCATAATGATTGTTGAACCTAAAAACTTCAGCACCAGCGATGAAACTGTCACAAGAAAAACATGCTGCAACTCGCAAGGCAACATTGGAACAATATCAAACACTTCAGTCGGTCACAGTTCACTCTTTTCCTTATTTCTCTGGTAGAAGTTGAAAGACATAAGCGAATTCCCGGACAATATTCCTGCCAGATGAATTTATTGACTTGAGGTGTGCACAGGAGGGCATGGAGGCAGTTTATGGAGCTGATGTCAGGGAGAGTTTTTATGGAAATCAGTGCGTGGGATCCGTTGTGATGGCCGTCAGCGTGCATGATGCTCTGCTTTACCTGTAGTTAGTCAGCGTCAGCAGCCGCTTCTCTTATCGCCCTGGTAGCTATGCTACGCTCCCCCTCCCGCTACTCTTCCTAGTCTTATTCCCTTCACTCTTATTCTCTCTCTTCCCCCTCCCTTCACCCACCTCTTCTCTTCCCTCCTCACTCCTCCTCTCGTAGTACAGGGTGTCTCGAAAAGATGTTTCTATTTTTAAAAGGCCGTAGTTTGAATACTACAGATGCTAGGAGGCTGGGACAGGTCTCATTCGAAAGAGCAGGATCTAAAGTTTTATTTTGTATCCAGAATATGTTGATATCCACCGTATGCACACTTTATGCATACCAGCAGTATTCAAAGTACAACCTTTTAGGAATGTATACATTTTTTGTGACACTGTATCACTGCATAATCCTCTTTCAAAAACACCCCTCCATCCGCTCACCTTTTTTTTCCCCCGCTTCTTCTCACTCTTTCTTCCTCCTCACTCCATTCTTCCCTTTTCCTCACCCCAGTCTCCCCCTCCTCACCCTACTCTCCCCCTCCTGATTCTCCGAGCCGGGACGTGTAGAGGCACAGTGACGAAGGGCACAGGGGAGTTTGATGAGAGTGAGCAGGATCGCCAGAATTGTTACGTTCGTATCAAAAGTGTTACTTTTTGCTTACAAATCTTTATGTTGTTACTTTTGTTACGACTTTAACAGAAGTCGTTACCATTTCAACATTCAAAGTTAGTTCATACAGTAATTGATGCTTGGGTCAATGGATTTCCAGAGAATCATTTTAAACGTATATACAAAGTATGTGTTCGAAACACGTTTTGTTGTGCTGCACTCCACCGCTATGCAGTTAGAGAGTAGCTGGGGCAGCAACAAGTAACCGCATAAACTTGATTAGTTGTAGACGATTGCAGGAAAAATTACGATCTGAGAAAGAGTTTAAGTACTTATGAGTAAAGATCTTCAATTTTTATGCACCGTTAATGAAGAAAATTTTCGACCAGTTAAATGATACATTTCAGACAATTGATCCAGATAATGTTAATGAGGAAAATACTATAATTCCTTTTCCATGGAAATTTTCCGATAATATAATAAAAGCAGAGTATAGAGAATTAAACACCGAAAGAGGGGAACTCCTTTTAAAAGACTCATATTGCATTAGTGAAAATGAAAAAAGCAGAATTTTGGAATGATATTTGGAAAGGAACAGGCGATGATGGTCTTCGTTATCTATTATTGTTCAAACTGATGCAAAGCCTACTTTAATTGCCAAATTTTTCTGCATGTTTCGAGTGTTCATTTTCTCTGCTAAATATTATAGTAAAAATATATTATAGTTGATTTGTATTATTTGCCTAGTATTACTCTTATGTATTCGAAATGTCTATTTGCTGACACTTGCTGTACACACTGGAAGCCCTCCCAGCTATTAAGTTAATAACATAAGAGAATTTTTACATCCACACTGAAAAAGAAACTACGTACTTTCTGAAAGGTTAATGAACATTTTGATTCTTAGATCTATATATGCAGAGAAAATGATCGGTACTTGTGAGTTATCTGTCACCACTTTTAATTTATGGTTTCCTTTTGATGTTAAGGTTACGTTAGGTTAGGTTAGGTTAGGTTAGCTCCAGTGCCTCCAGAATAAAAGGATTGTTGTTGTTCTGTGACAAATAAATAACATTTCAGAAGCGAAAAGTGTATTTTTTTACCCTTTAGTAAACCCAAAAAAGTGGTGACAGATAACTCACAATTACCAAATGATCTTAGTAATGGAACACGATTTTGGTACTTGTTAGAATCTAGTGAAATAATACAATAAAAATTACACACGCTTGATCAATGTTCTGTTAATGTTATATCATATAAGTTTTATTGCAATAGAATTCTACAATTGACATGATGTAAAACTATTATGCTCAACGAGCGGGCGCATAATATGAGTTTAGTAGCACGTTGGAAAAACGCATAAAATGATATTAATATAAAAACTAGTGCAATTGTTCAGTTATTTTGAAAATTTGTTGCGTTTTCGTTGAATTTATTACGTTTTGAGCTTGGAAGTTGTTACTATTCACGAAAACCTCGCAACCCATGACTGAGGGGCGATGGCAACTGCAGACTTGATGCAATGCTTGTTGGAGCACGTGCAGGCTATGTACCTTATTTACTGTACTGGCGTGCAGGCTGTGTACCTTATTTACTGTACTGGCGTGCAGGCTGTGTACCTTATTTACTTTACTGACGTGCAGGCTGTGTACCTTATTTACTCTACTGGCGTGCAGGCTGTGTACCTTATTTTCTCTACTGGCGTGCAGGGGCGGAGGGGTTTGTGATCTTTCTTTCTTTATGTGACTGATCACTTACGAGGTTTTGCTTCAGTAATGTACACACATGCTACAGTACTGTACACACATGCTACAGTACTGTACACACATGCTACAGTACTGTACACACATGCTACAGTACTGTACACATGCTACAGTACTGTACACACATGCTACAGTACTGTACACACATGCTACAGTACTGTACACACATGCTACAGTAATGTACACACATGAGAGGAACATTGTTTAAAATCTATTTGGAGCATCCACAATTTATATACAGGGTGGGGCATAATTACTCCTACTAAGTAAAACTAAATTTTTCCATCCAAAAAAATTATTTCATGGTCTGTCTTTAAGAAATAATAAGTAATTTACTAATCTACGACTACAAAAAACTATTCAAAATGCTTCCCTTTTGCCTTCACTTCTTTTTGAAGTATTTTAGGAAAGTCTTTAATGGCTGACGAACTACTTCTAAGGGTATTTTCTGCCAGCATTTATTCAATTTTGACTTTAGAACTTTGATACTCTGAGAAGGAGTAGGTCAACTGTTCTTTTTATCCGCATTCTGCGGATTTTGAGGTTTCTCCCTGGTTTGAATATTTCTGATGGACTCATAATCCCTTTTCGTGTTCTCTATAATAAACTTTCGAATCAATTCTTTTGACATCGTCAATACTTAATGGCTAATTGCTGTGCAAAAAATTAGGCAGTACCTTGATAATTAATTTTATAAAATTTCATTGGGCAATATTTTCGAAGTGATTCTCACTAACATTTATTTGAAAACACGTAACAAGACTCATGCCCCACCCTGTATATTAATATAAAGTAAATAACAGTATGTATCATATAGTGGGGGCAAAATAATACAACACGCGGATTAAATCACCAGATTGCACATTTATAGACCACGCATGATTACGAAAATTTGAGTATATATAAACAATAATACAAAAAAGTTAATAATATATCTAAAATCCACAAATATTTAATAGAAAAAATATATAGGAACATGTATAATAAATAGGTGAACAAAAGTTTACAATAAGCGATTTTTTTATCGATATTATACATGAAAATTATTGTAGGATTATTCCAGGATGTTCTAATACATTCTACTATTTGGCAACCGAACTTTCGTCAGCATTCATCGCCAATAACGTGTCACTGGTGCAGCAGCTCTCGTTCTGAATGGTAGTAAGCATGGGTAAGAATTAGGACATCAGCCAATATCTTCGCGAACGTATTGTGGAGCTCCATAATGAAGGTTTGGGATATCGGAAGATACGTGCACAATTGTGTGTTCCTATAGCCTCGGTTGGAACCATAATACGTAAGTGGAAATGCCGGAATACGACTCTCAGCAAGCTTCGAACTCGTCGTCCACGGAAGATTAACGACCGTGCTGCTCGAAAATTGGTCCAAACAGTAGTGCAGAGGCATCAAATTACTCATGAAGAATCGAAGGATGATTTCAAGGCATCTGGGATCGAAGCCAGTAAACACACGATCAGCAGGGCACTACGCCGTGAAGGTCTTCGCTCCCGCACCCCTCGTAGGACACCTGTTTTTCAAAAGCGTCACGTCAAGGCGAAGCTGAAGTATGCCAACGACCATTTGAACAAGCCAGCAGCGTTTTGGAACTCAGTACTGTGGTCAGATGAAACCAAAATCGAACTATTTGGGAGAAACAGCACAAACTATGTTTGGAGGTAACAAAACGAAGAGTATAAACCAAAGTGCACCATACCCACTATTAGGTTTGGAGGTGGCTCAATCATGGTGTGGGGATGTTTCAGCTCATTAAGGGTAGATAAACTTCATATCATTGAAGGAACCATGAATGGCAGGAAATATCGTGAAATATTGGAAGAGCAACTTCTACCTTCACCTCGTTTGTTAAAATTAAAACGTGGATGAAAATTCCAACAAGACAACGATCCGAAGCATACTGCAAACGAAACCAAGGAATGGTTGAGGACAAAGAAGATAAACATTTTAGAATGGCCAAGTCAATCCCCGGACATGATTCCGATCGAAAACTTGTGGAGGGAATTGAAATTGAAGATTCAGAAGAGAGGTCCCAATAACATTACTGAACTCAAAGAAATTTGCATTGAAGAATGGAATAAGATTACGCCTAAAACTTGTAAAAGACTGGTAGTGAACCACTATAAACGTCTCGAAGCCATAATTAACAATAAGGGCTATACAACGAAGTAATAATGTATGTATATCTTGAAATGTGTTGTAAACTTTTGCTCACATATTTATTATGCATGTTCCTATATATTTTTTCTATTAAATATTTGTAGGCTTTAGATATATCATTAAACTTTGTATACTGTTGTTTATATATAGCCCAATTTTCGTAATTGTACGTGGTATATTAATGTGCAATCTGGCGATTTAATCAACGTGTTGTATTATTTGCCCTCCACTGTACATATATGTCTTCCCTGTGACACTACATTACAACTGTTGTTCTAAAGCTGTCCAGCAACACACCAACGCACGCATACTGCTCACGCGCTTCAATACGTACGTGAAGTCCTCCAGATTATACACAGAAGTATATTGCGAATATTTAATGTACGTGTTGTGAGGGAGAAGCCAGACAACATCAAAGATCTGTACGGTGCTCTTCCTCACTAATTTAAAATGCAATAAATTTTCGAATTTATGCATTCACATCTGCATGTTTCTGTGGCGCATGCGTGCAGCTGTGATGCTAGCTTTTACTTCACACACAACACGATGTTTTATTTGATGTGTTGAACTGTGATGTTGAAGTGTGATGTTGATGCTGTGATGCCAGCTGTTACTTCACACACGACACGATGTTTTGTTTGATGTGTTGAACTGTGATGTTGAAGTGTGATGTTGATGCTGTGATGCTAGCTTTTACTTCACACACAACACGATGTTTTGTTTGATGTGTTGAACTGTGATGTTGAAGTGTGATGTTGATGCTGTGATGTTGATGCTGTATTGTTGAAGTGTGATGTTGATGTTGTATTGTTGAAGTGTGATGTTGATGCTATGATGATGATCCTGTGAAGCTGATTCTGTATTTTTGGTACTATGGTGTTGATGCTGTTTTGAGTATCTAAGATACAGGCTAATTACGTTAAATACATCCGAGTTCAATTACTGGTTAATTACGTTAAATACTTACGAGTACATAGGATACTAACTAATTACGCTAAATACTTACGAGTATCTAGGATACTGACTAATTATGCGGGATACTTACGAGTATATAGGATAATGACTAATTGTGCTAAATACTTACAAGTATTTAGGATACTGACTAATTGTGCTAAATACTTACGAGTATCTAGGAGACTGACTAATTGTGCTAAATACGTACGAGTATCTAGGATACAGACTAATTGTGCTAAATACTTACGAGTATCTAGGATACTGACTAATTGTGCTAAATACTTACGAGTATCTAGGATACTGACTAATTATGCTGAATACTTACGAGTATCTAGGATACTGACTAATTGTGCTAAATACTTACGAGTATCTAGGATACTGACTAATTATGCTGAATACTTACGAGTATCTAGGATACTGACTAATTATGCAGAATACTTACGAGTATCTAGGACAGTTTAACTGCGATGAAGGCGAATCTGTTTTACGAATAAGTGCAATTTTTCGTTCAATTGACTGGCTCTTGGTCAATGATTGATATCTATATCTAATGTGCGTGCACTATTCCTTGTTAAAGATAACACATACAAGGGCAGCTTCCTCTGTTGCGAAGCAAGACTTACGAAATGCGTAAAACAAAGAACTATTTTTCCAACTGAGAAACAATAGTCAGGAATGGACGACGCGCTGCGCCTCTGCAGTTATATTTTTTTCTTGTTAAGATTGCAGAAACATGCAGCACCCGGATGCTGTGCAGCGCCATCTTGCATAACTGATAACGAGGTCATGTGACCTACTTTGCATGTGTTCTGGGCACTGCAAGAGACCAAATTATGCTGTGTGAGAACCTATTTACGTCACTACGAGTACTGCAGTGCTTCTTGAAACAGCAGGCATTGAGATAAATGTACGTGAAATACTGTGTCGTAAATTGAAATAAATATACGGCCAATACGTATTGACATACAGAAGTGTTGGTACGTATTGGCCGTTTTCTCAGCTTCGAGTGCCGGTGTGGGTCAAAAAAAGTATAGATATGGACCATTATTTTAGTATCAGGACTAATCTATCAACGTAAAGCAACTGAAGTACCTAAAGTTCTCAAAGTTTGAGACAAACTAAGTCAAGTTCAGTCTGTCTCCCACTCCTAAGTTTCAACTTTGACCTATAAATAATCTACTGGTTTCATTTTTGAACATTGCGACATTGCTGAGTTTATTGCATCTTTTTTAGTTTATATTATTATTTAAAGTTTTGGGACAGTGAAACATTGCTGAATTTATTCCATTTTCTTTTATTATTTTTATTACTGTTTAGTATTTTTAACATTACCTGTAGAGTTTATTGCTGCACTAATTTTTTCAATACTCGCCTGATATAATAATATATTTTCATACTAGATTTTAGGAAAGTTATACCATTGTTTGAGTACGTTAGGTGAGGTCAGGTTGGGTCCGGGTTGGATACCTGCTCACTCTGTTTAAATACCTTCCCACTCTAAGGCAGATACCTACCCACTCTGGGAAATACCTGCCAACTCTGTGGAGATATCTTCCCACTCTAAGGGAGAGGGTTACCCACTCTGGGAAATACCTGCCAACTCTGTGGAGATATCTTCCCACTCTAAGGGAGAGGGTTACCCACTCTGTGGGGCTACCGACACATTTAGGCGGCTGCAGAAACTCTGGATTGTGGTTGTAAAAGACCTGCAGTGCGTTCTGGTCTAACTTTTACGTTAGAATAACATAAATTTATGCTGGTTAAATTTTCGTAGAATGTAACGGTATTCCCTCGAGTTACGACTAGATTGGGATCTGCATGTGGACTGTGTCTTGTGTGCCCTGCATGTGGACTGTGTCTTGTGTGCCCTGCATGTGGACTGTGTCTTGTGTGCCCTGCATGTGGACTGTGTCTTGTTGTTTCTCCTAGAACGTCCTAGATAGTAGCCGTGAAAATTTCACGGTTAAAAAGTAATAAAATTATGGATCAATGAAATAAATACATTTTTTAGTTATACCCGTGGTATTATCAGAACGTGAATATTTTTCATGAATACATACAGAACTTCCATTCTGTATCTTATCTACCGATAACGTGGCAGTGTAGGAGAAGAAGGCTAATAACGGTAAAAAATAGCGTATCTGCATATATGTATAATCGACAATGTATATCCATCTCTCTCTCTCTATCCTTGTGTGTCCGTCCCATTACTTCCTATCTATTACTGAAGAAAAATTATTTAATTGAAATCAGAACGGGTTTGTATGTATTACGAGCATTGTATTGTGGATGCTAAAGGCGCCGAATCACTATAAAATACTCTATATTTTCCGTTATTAGCTTTCTTCTCTTACACGGCCATGTTATCGGTAAATATGGTACAAAATGGAAGTTCTGTATATATTCATGAAAATATTAAAATTATGATTAGTACCACGGGCAAAACTAAAATATGTATTTTTCATAGATCCTTAATTTCGTCACTTTTAAACCAAGTAATTTCAACGGGTACTATCAGGGCCATGTTATCGGTAGATAAGATACAGAATGGAAGTCCAGTATATATTAATGAAAAACATTCATTTAAAACACAATAATTTGTCGTAAGTCTTTAATACATTCATCTTTAGAAAATTTTAAATTAGTCAAATTTAAATCGTGAAATTTCCACGGGAACTGTCTAGTTTTATAGTTATCTGACGCCTTTGGTATAGACTATAGACAATACAATGCCTATAATACGAGTACATGTGAACCCGTTCTGATTTCAGTTCAATAATTTTTCTTCAGTATTACATTGGAAGAAATAGGACGGACACGCACAGACAGAGTGAGAAATAGACAGATAGATAGATAGATAGAGAGAGAGAGAGAGTCAAACACAGATAGAAATACACTATATTATATATGTAGATAATGGGATTAATCATTGTAATTAAAATTGTTTACCCTCAGCATTGTGTGTGTAATGTGGGGTTAATTATAAACAGCTGTGAGTATTGACGAGGTTCAATGTTCTTCTGATTTTCCAAGATTTTTTGACAAAAAACTGCACATTTTCTTGTGGAAACTAACATTGTTGTGTACCTACGTCATGTAATTTCATGTACAGTCACTACCAATATAACACAAACATCAAACATTCAAAGGGCATTCCTACAAGAGACGGACTCAGTTCTGCCCGAAGAAATAGCTCAGGCTCTGAAGGTCATCTTGTCTCCTGTTTGCTCTCAAACGTAAAGTCGCGAGTTACTCCTGCGCTTTGTATTTGTTTGTGAGATGTAGCGGGAAAACCTAAACAGACCCACAATACTGTTCCATCTGGCATCCAACACAGTTCCACCTGACATCCAACGCAGTTCCACCTGACATCCAACACAGTTCCACCTGACATCCAGTTCGGCTTGTGTATTCTGTGCCTGCTTAGCGACACAGTAACTGAGGCAGCTGGTTGAGTATCACTAGATGGTGCGGGATCAGAGGCAGGTGGTGCGGGATCATAGGCAGGTGGTGCGGGATCATAGGCAGGAGGTACGGGATCGGAGGTAGGTGAGGCGGGATCAGAGGCAGGTGGTGCGGGATCAGAGGCAGGTGGGGCGGGATCAGAGGCAGGTGGGGCGGGATCAGAGGCAGATGGTGCGGGATCAGAGGCAGGTGGTGCAGGGTCAGAGGCCAGCTGGGAAGAATCCAGGGTGGAGTATCCAGCTTTGCTCGCCAGCTTCTTTTATCTTGGATTGACTGGCCGCCTCCTG
Source organism: Trinorchestia longiramus (assembly GCA_006783055.1). NCBI lineage: Eukaryota > Metazoa > Arthropoda > Malacostraca > Amphipoda > Talitridae > Trinorchestia > Trinorchestia longiramus. The sequence goes on from VCRD01007518.1 coordinate 10,103, forward strand.
TCATTGTTGGCGAACTTCGCTAGTTCTTTAATGCTCACAAAAAAAGCTCAAATTCTGCAGTGAAGTAGTCAGGTTACAGAGCATGTGCAGGCGTGCTTGCGTTGCAGCCTGCGTTGTTTTTGCGAATTATGATATTCTTTAGGTTGTTTTAACGCAGATATCCGACAGTTGTGCTCATAAAAGTGCTTAGAAACTGGAAATGAACTTTTTACGTTTTGTGATGAAAGCGCTTTAGTTGAAATGGTATGAGCCCTGTGTACCCGTGTACATACGTTGTACCAGTGTACCACACGCTATACCAGTGTACCACACGCTGTATCAGTGTACCACACGCTGTACCAGTGTACCACACGCTGTACCAGTGTACCACACGCTGTACCAGTGTACCACACGCTGTAACAGTGTACCACACGCTGTACCAGTGTACCACACGCTGTACCAGTGTACCACACGCTGTACCAGTGTACGGTGAGTGCCTAAGGATAGGGTAAGCTGAACACATTACATGCCTCACAAGGTCAGTTCTCTCATTCAACTTCAATGGAAGTCACCAATAAATTCATGGGGCGCTTCGATTGCTCCTTGCCCTCGAGGTGCTGTTGTGGGGGTGAGGGGGAGGTGGGGAATGAGGGAAGAGGAGGAGAGGGGGGGAGAGGGGGGAGGTGGGGAATGAGGGAAGAGGAGGAGAGGGGGGAGAGAATCTTATTCTCAATTCATGACAGAAGTCTTCACTACTCCAAGCCTTATTCACTCTGTACCACAGAGCCAGTCTCATGTCAGACCCTGTCTTGTAGTCCCCATCAGACCCTGTCTTGTGGTGCTTGTTGTTGTGGTGGTACTGGATCACTCATCACTGGTAATTCTTCTAAGATAAAAGTAATTGTGTTGCCCGTAACTGCAGAGCCAATGAAGCCTTTCACTCTGACCCTGTGTGGGTTGTGTGGGTTGTGGTTGTGTGGGTTGTGGTTGTGTGGTTGTGTGAGTTGTGGTTGTGTGAGTTGTGCTTGTGTGAGTTGTGCTTGTGTGAGTTGTGGTTGTGTGAGTTGTGGTTGTGTGGGTAGTGGTTGTGTGGGTTGTGGTTGTGTGGGTAGTGGTTGTGTGGGTTTTGGTTGTGCGGGTTGAACACATAGCGTGTATCAATCAATGGTAGTATTCATTAATTCAGTGGTTCTCAAACTTTTTACGGTCCGGGCGCATTTACAACACTACAGATTTTTGCGGGTGCACTATATTCAAAATAAAACTAATATATGTATTATAATTAAGCTGTTAAATATAAATTAAACTACCACATTGTATACAAGCATATTTAGCATACCTCTATGGAATTATTTTTTCTTGCATTAATGCAAAATATCAGCTTGGTGAGGCTTTGTGAGTTCTTCAATTTTAGGTTTTATATATGAGAGACAAACTCTCATTTCTTCATCAATGCATTGAAGAGTTCCTCTTTTTTGAGACTTTATTGTGGGGAGGATTGAAAATCCCAATTCACATAAATATGAAGTGGAAAATTGCAACAAGACAATTGAGGCTTTTTTGGATATCGACATATGTTGTTCCTTGATGGAAAACCAAAAAGCTTCAAGAGACAATTCTTTGCGTTTGATCATCAATGCACGATCAGTGGACACTGCTGCCAGTTCTTTTTCTGTTCGCTTTAAACTGGAATCCATGACAGTTTCTACAAAAGGGTTTCTAATCAAGTCATATTGCGCAGTGTCAAGTGATGGAAAATGGTACCTTAAATTTTCTCCTAAAGTTGCTAAATGTTAAGACTAACATTGGCATAATTTCAGTTGTGTGAGAATTACTTAGCAATGGAAACATTTCGAGATTGCCTCCCATTGCTCTACCTTTCCAAATCTGTAGCTTCTCCTAAAATGCTCTAATTTTGTTGGTGGATGTGAGGATATTTTCCTCGTTCCTTTGCATGCTAGAGTTCAAAATATTGAGAGGCTGAAAAATTGATGCCAATTATTGTAAGTGTGTAATTCAGAATTCACATTGAAGAAGGTTACGAAAATGCGGTTGTTTCGTTAATTCAAAAAATGTGATAAGTTCTTGCCGTAACTCGTGTACACGGGTTAGTACTTTGCCTCTTGACAGCCACCTCAACTCGGTGTGTGAAAGTAGTCGTTTGTGTTGAGAGTCCATATTGTTGCATATCTGTTCAAATAGGCGTGATTTAACTGGTTTTGTTTTAATAATATTCAGTATTTTAACAACTTGATCCAAGACCTCTCTTAAATCCTCTGTTAGCGTTTTTGACATCAACGCCTCTCTTTGAAGGAAACAATGAGTTACAATAACATTTTCGTTTCGTTCTTTTACAAAAGATACAAGTCCCTTGTTGCAGCCTATCATAGAGGGAGTTCCGTATGCGCAGATGCCTACACATGATTTATACGATAACTGTTATGTTAAAAACGTCCTCAACTCTTGTAATCAGACTTAATTCTTTGCAAAAAAGAAACTGATTTGTTATTTAATTGTCGTTAATGAAACGAATAAATGCTATGAATTGCGTCTTGTTGGTAATGTCTGTTGACTCGTCAACTTGTAGTGCAAAATCAGAACACTGGAGTTTATAATCTCATACATTTTTCTCAATATCAGAGGACATTTCCAAAATACGCCTGGTAACAGTATTATTGGACAAAGGTACCTTGCTTATTTTTGTGGCTGCTTCGTTTCCTAACATCGTACTGACAATCTTTTGGCAAGCTGGCAAAATAAGTGACTCACCACAGTGTGAGGTTTCATATTTTGTGTAATCAGTTTCATAACTTGGTAAGAAGCAATTTGAGGTTTATCAGAAACAGTCATTAAACTTTTTATAGAATCGCCTGCTTTTCTATGCTGTTCGGACATTCTCTTGAAATAACTTGTGGGTTCGTCTTGCAAATGAGAGTGTTTCTTTTTGAAATATTTCCTAAGTTTATTAGGGAACATTGATTCATTTGAAATTTTTGTTCCACAAACTAAGCATAATGGCTGTGGGTTATCAACATTTTCAGTCCAAGAAAATCCAAGGCTTAAATAACTCTCATCGTATTTTTGGGTCGGTTGCGATTTTGCTTTCTTACTAGTAGAGAAGCTTTCCATGTTTGAGGTTTGTTTACTTTCTTGATTGCATTCATTAATGTCGTGCTGCTTAAGAAACTTATCCATTTTTATGTATGAATTATTCTTAACAAAGGCAATTATGTCAATTGTAATTATTCTGAAATTTGTAAAAGGCACGACAAGTTTACTTATGATGACACAGTTCACGAGACATGACACGCTCACTCACCAACGCCTGTTGTGCAACACTGACGTCAGTGACGCGCTCACGTGCAGTTAAAAACTTAAAGAACGTACATATCTTCGTACGAGAACGTACATATATCTTCCAACCAGGAATGATGTATGTATAAGCACAAATTTATTAATTCATTTAAAACTTAGCAAAATAGCATTAACGACATGAGAAGTCGCAATAAATTCGCAAAATCGCAAATACATATGAAAATTCGTACGGCTTTGCAAAAAGTAGCAACTTTCGCGATAAATCGCACACTCTGGCAACCATAGTGTCACTTGACTTACTTTCCGGGGTGTCCATTAAGATTTTAGCAAAACCTTAATATGCAGTTCTAAGTAACCCAAGATTCGAGTTTGGTCTGCAAGAAAAAACAAAACAAATCTCATAATTTCTGCAGGCAACGAAACAAGCAGTATTTGCAAAGAAATGATGTAAAATAGTAACTGTATACATTTACCTTTCAAATCTGGATCCCGTAGATTTTCAGGATTGCTGCGAGGCGCGGGGCGCACTTGAAAAAGCTCTGGGGCGCACAGTTTGCATTAATGTATCCACTAATGACGTTTTCATTCATTTATTCATCTGTACTCACAGTAACAGCTTTCATTCATATTTCACCACAACCACAACACATCGTGGTAAGAATCCTGTACAGTGTACATTTTGTTGTGAAGCCATGCCAGTACCAGCACCAGTACCGTGTAGTACACCAGTACCAGTACCGCGTAGTACACCAGTACCAATACCGTACAGTACACCAGTGCCGTGTAGTACACCAGTACCAGCACCAGTACCAGCACCAGTACCACGGACGCGTACCAGGCATCATCACAACACGCGCCCTCAAACAAGGCAGAAGACGCCCACGCAAGCCTCTCAATTGCAGGCGCTGCGCTTGCTTTTATCGCCTCTCTCACGTCGCCATCAATTGAACCATGAACTTTTTTGGCGTGAAATTCTCATTGACGTGCGGATTGCAGGTTTTCTTTATTTGTGGATGGCAGCGTGACCGCACGCCCTCTGCTCGTGCAGGCCTCACTGCGCAAGCCACGTCCATGTCTGTCTTCGTAGTCCCTGGGATGAACACCTTCGATGAGGGGACGAGACCCTCGATGGGGGGACGAGATCCTTTATGAGGGGACGAGATCCTTTATGGGAGGACGAGACCCTCGATGGGGACGAAACCCTCTATGGGGGGTCGAGACTCTTTTTGGGGGGACGAGACTCTGCGTGGACGAGACCCTCTCTTTTACGGGGGACGAAGCTCTCTATGTGGGGACGAGACCCTCTATAGGAGGGACAAGACCTTCCATAGGGGGGACGAGGCCCTCTATGGGGGACGACACCCTCTGTAGGGGGGACGAGACTCTATGCGGGGACGAGACCCTCTATGGGGAACGAGACTCTCTATGGGGGGACGAGACCCTCTATGAAGGATCCCCTCGTTCAGGATGTGCTCAGGCTTGTGGGTGTGGGCCGTAGCGTGGTGTGGAGGCATCATGCAGGACTGTGCGCAGCCTCACAGCTCGCATGACTTGTGAAAATATTGGTGCAGCAACAATAGCGAGTGATGAGAACCTTAATTTGGTGCTTTGTCTTGCTGACAAGAGACAGCTACTGACAAGCGAGCGCTGCTGACAAGCGAGCGCTGCTGACAAGCGAACTCTGCTGACAAGCAAGCGCTGCTAACAAGCGAGGACTGCTGACAAGCAAGCGCTGCTGACAAGCGAGCGCTGCTAATAAGCGAACGCTGCTGACAAGCAAGCGCCGCTAACAAGCGAGGGCTGCTGACAAACAAGCGCTGCTGACAAGCGAGGGCTACTGACAAGCAAGCGCTGCTGACAAGCGAGGGCTGCTGACAAGACCAGCTCTGTATGTTGTGTAAAATTTGTTGTGTAACATGTGTGTGTTGTGTAACATGTGTGTGTTGTGTAACTTGTGTGTGTTGTGTAACATGTGCATTTAATGTGTAACATGTGTAATACATGTGTAACACATGTCCATAACATGTGTAACTTGTGTGTGTTGTGTAACATGTGTGTTGTGTAACATGTGTGTGTTGTGTAACATGTATGTGTTGTGTAACATGTGTGTGTTGTGTAACATGTGTGTGTTGTGTAACTTGTGTGAGTTGTGTAACTTGTGTGTGTTGTGTAACTTGTGTGTGTTGTGTAACTTGTGTGTGTTGTATAACTTGTGTGTGTTGTGTAACATTTGTGTGTTGTGTAACATGTGTGTGTTATGTAACATGTGTGTGTTGTGTAACACGTGTGTGTTGTGTAACATGTATGTGTTGTGTAACTTGTGTGTATTGTGTAACATGTTGTGGACATACGTATAAATTATAATGTCTACTATTTATTTATTAATTTGTTGAACATGGAAATGGAAATGCTTTACCTACTTTTAATTGTACAATGATTGATTGACGATGAGTTCTTTTCTCTCTCATATTTTACGTAATTTTGGTTTCAATGCATGGTTTTCTTGTATGCTGTCCTTCCGTTATATTTCAATTAATATTTGTAAATGACACAATTAATTAAATGCAAGACAACACAACATGATCGCATTTGGAGTGACTCCAATCCTCCGATTATATGAAATGTTAAAAGTTTCCCTTTTTTTCAATGGCAATAGTGTGGGGATGAATAATACGCACAGAAAATTGAATACAGGTTATTTTAATAATCACGGAACGGGAAATGCAAATCATCTACCACAATTTGGCAGATGAATCACAAATGCATTACTCCCTATTGAACAAATTGATTGCTCTCCTAACAGTTGAGTAGTCAGGTGCACAGGAACCATAAAAATCAATGAACGTTCATATCAAAATACGAGATTTTACCCCATCTGTAGAATTTATCTTTCTCGACACTGTATTAACCTTAGTACTTGCCATTACACTGATGATGACACTGGTGACGTGAACATAACAAATTAACACGCGCATTAACACTTAACAATACCACTATTCCCTTCCCATCATTTGATGTAACACAATTAAATATTCCCTTAGCGTACACTGGTAAGTGCACGTGTAAGATCTACTGCCACTCATCGGTGTGATATATAATTAATTTAATTCCCCTTTAATCAAACTAATCCTTATCCTACCTAAACCCCTAAGGCGTAGAAGTTCACCCCTCACATCTCAAAAGGTTTACACCTCTCCCTTGCAACCCTGGCCTCCAAGTCCTCCTTCTGTCGCTTCATGCCCGCTTCATACAAGCTTAGCTTTTGTTCTTTTGTTATCTATTTTTAATTTTTGTCGTAGAGTCTCTCACGCTCCATAACGTAGAACGCGCTCATATACGTTTCTCGATCCTCCGCTGTTTGACTGATGGTTTGTTTACGCGGATGTTGATTTTCGCCCGGTCCTGCGCTCTCTGTGTCCCAACCGCTCCTCACCTCTGATACGCCGTACGGTACATACACTTGATACATCGCCCGAAAAATGTAAACCTATGTATCTATGAGCACATTATGTGTGTTGTGTAACATTGTGAGCCCTTGATGCTCTGATGTGAGATTGTGTGGTGTGTGTGTCAAGGCTGTCACGGGCTCGTCACTCACTCCAGCACTCCAGCCCGACGTATTGCTCCCACACACACCTTCACGCACGATGGACGAGCAGCAGGCACAGCTGACGAGCAGCAGGCACAGCTGACGAGCAGCAGGCACAGCTGACGAGCAGCAGGCACAGCTGACAAGCAGCAGGCACAGCTGACGAGCAGCAGGTACAGCTCACGAGCAGCAGGTACAGCTGACGAGCAGCAGGCACAGGTAAACACTAGTGATAGATATACGAAATACATCATACAGGCCTGACTCAATTGTCTTCGTCACTCTTGTCCAATGCTTGACGTGAGTACTTGCGTATTGAAGTGTTCGTGCGTAGTGTGCTTGCACTTGGAGTGCGTGTGTGTGTAGTGTTTGAACGTTTGAACACAGCTAATACTGCTTAGCACTTCTGAATGTCTTTAAAAACATGGGAGATGGATATCTACTGATCCAAGTTTGTTTTTAATTCCGGTAGTGATCGTGCTTGGATATGATGGTTCAGCGGGCTAAAGTCCGTTGCTTGTTCCGTGGTGAGCTTATGTGGGTGTAGGCATCCTACTCACCCGTGAGCAGCAATGTTGATGTGCTGTCTGCTGTATCACTGATACCCTCATGCTGTGCTGTCTGCTGTATCACTGATACCCTTATGCTGTGCTATCTGCTGTATCACTGATACCCTCATGCTGTGCTGTCTACTGTATCACTGATACACTTTTGCTGTGTTGTCCGTTGTATCACTGACACCCTCATGCTGTGCTGTCTGGAGTAGCACGCTGTGGTCTTGGAGCAGCACACTGTAGCTTGTACTAGCGCACTGTGGCTTGGAGCACACAGTGTCTTGGAGCAGCACATTTTTGTTGGCTTCAAACAAAGCTTATTGATGTGCCATATTTGCTTGTGCAATAAAAGCGAAATAAATGAAAGAACGGAAAATTTATTTACAAAAAATCACATGTACATTTCAAAAACAGGAAAACATATTTATTTCTTGACTTTATTTCATTGTTAAATACAACTGCCATATTTTTTCTACGCCCTGTATGTACATACATGCAGTGTGGGGTAATATATTATAATTCAACACGTTGATTAAATCGCCAGATTGCACATTTATAGACCACGTACAATTACGAAAATTGGACTATATATAAACAATAGTATGAAAATGTTAATAATATTGAAGCCCACAAATATTTAATGGAAAATATATTTAGGAACATGTATAATAAATACGTGAACAAGAGTTTACAACACATTTCAAGATATACATACATTAATACTTCGTTGCATAACCCTTATTATTAATTATGGCTTTGAGACGTTTATAGTAGTTCACTACCAGCGGTTTTCAAGTTTTGGGCGTAATCTTATTCCATTCTTCAATGCAAATTTCTTTGAGTTCAGTGATGTTATTAGGACCTCTCTTCTGAATCTTCAATTTCAATTCCCACCACAAGTTTTCGATCGGATTCATGGCCGAGGATTGACTTGGTCATTCTAAAATGTTTATCTTCTTCATCCTCAAACATTCCTTGGTTTCGTTTGCAGTATGCTTTGGATCGTTGTCTTGTTGGAATTTCCATCCACGTTTCAATTTTAACAAACGAGGTGAAGGTAGGAGTTGCTCTTCGAATATTTCACGATATTTCCTACCATTCGTGGTTCCTTCAATGATGTGACGTTTATCTACCCCTGATGAGCTGAAACATCCCCGCACCATGATTGAGCCACCTCCAAACTTAACACGTTGCCTCCGATTGCCTGGCCGGTGTAAATCTTCACTTTGTACATATTATTACTCGAAGGCACTGTAAAATTTACAGAACCTAACCTAAGTGGCCCACATACGTACGACTTCGGAGTCAACGTGTTAGCAGTGGGTATGTGCACTTTGGTTTATACTCTCCGTTTTGTTGCCTATAAACATGGTTTGTGCTGTTTCTCCCAAATAGTTCGATTTTGGTGTCTACTGACCACAGTACCGAGTTCCAAAACGCTGCTGGCTTGTTCAAATGGTCGTTGGCATACTTCAGTCTGGCCTAGACGTGACGTTTCTGGAGAAGGTGTCTTGTCGACGGGTGCGGAAGCGAAGATCTTCACGGCGTAGTATCCTGCTGATTGCGTGTTTGCTGGCTTCGATCCCAGATGCCTTGAGATCATCCTTCAATTCTTCACGAGTAGTTTGAGGCCTTTGCACTACTGTTCGGACCAATTTTTGAGCAGCACGGTCGTTAATCTTCCGTGGACTATCAGTTCGAGGCTTGCTGAGAGTCGTATTCTGGCCTTTCCTCTCACATATTATGGTTCCAACCGAGGCTATAGGAACACTCAGTTGTGCACTTATCGTCCGATATCCCAAACCATTATGCAGCTTCACAATACGTTCGCGAAGATCTTGACTGATGTCCTTATTCTTACCCATGCTTAGGACCTTTCAGAACGAGAGCTGCTGTACCAATGACACGTTATTGGAGATAAATGCTGACGAAAGTTCTGTTGCTAAATAGTAGAATGTATTAAACATTCTGGAATAATTCTACCATAATTTTAATGTATAATATCGAGAAAAACGTCGGATATTGTAAACTTTTGTTCACGTAATTATTATATATGTTTCTGTATATCTTTTCTATTAAATATTTGTGGGTTTTTGATATATTATTAACCTTTTTATACTACTGTTTATATATATTCTAATTTTTGTAATTGTACGTGGACTATAACCGTGCAATCTGGCAATTTAATCAATGTGTTGTATTATTTTGCCCCCACTGTAAGTTTATGTATGATTTTTACATATATGTCTACTAGTATATATACATATATATACGATCTTTTGAGTTATGGATATGGATTGAGTCGACCAAGCTGGTGATATCACCAGCTTGGTCGACTGGTGAGCGAATCTGCTTGCGAGCGGAAAGACCCGGGTTCGAATCCCGCTGCCGACATGGTTGAAGCGGCTAGAAATACGGCATGGGACTTGGGTAAACAACCGAATAATTATTGAAGTAATTATCCGACCCAAGAATGGGCCCGAAGGTTCGTTCCTATAGCCTCATTCTATTTTATTAGGTTGTTACAAAAATAATGGCCGCTCGAAGGTCTGGGGTTTGAAAAGTAATTTTAACACAACTTTTTTTTGTATATTTTCGATGAAACTTGGCATGCATAACAATTAATGTGTGCTCATTAATATTTTGTAACTTTTTTCAGACAGAACATAATTTTGAAGGATAGAATCCCTCCATGATGAACATGACAAAACATGACCTTTGCCTACTTATGTTGCACGAGTTCAAACTTGGGCACAACGCCTCCGAAGCTTCTGCCAATATCAACCGAGCATGAGGAGAAGAGTCCACAAGGGATCGGACAGTACGAAGGTGGTTCGGGAAATTCCGGAGTGGTGATGAGACTTAAAGAGGAAGAGGGTGGAGGACGTTTGGGTAGTCTCGTGAACGAGCAATTGCATGCGGTTGTTGAGCAAAATCCACGTCAAAGTGTAAGAGAAATGTCTCAGACACTTGGTGTTAGCATTGCAACAGTCTCGCGCCATTTGAAGATTATTGGAAAGGTGAAAAAGCTCGATAAATGGGTTCCTCATGAGCTCAATGAGAATCAAAAGCTTAGGCGTTTTGAAGTGTGCTCGATGCTCTCTCTGCGCAACACCAATGATCCTTTTCTAGACCGAATTGTCACTTGTGACGAAAAGTGGGTCCTTTATGATAACCGTAAACGATCAGGTCAATGGCTCGATCGCGATGAGCCCCCCCAAACACTTGCCAAAGCCAATGTTGCACCAGAAAAAGATTATGGTGACTGTCTGGTGGTCTGCAATAGGTGTTATTCACTACAGTTTTTTGGGAGTCAATGAGACCATTAATGCAGAGAGATACTGCAGTTATCTCGCTGTTATGCATGTTCGATTGAGCGAAAAGAGACCGGCATTAGTGAATCGACGTGGTCCAATTCTGCTCCACGATAACGCGCGAACACATGTTGCAAGAATGACCGTCCAGAAACTCACAGAACTGGGATACGAGACTTTACCACATCCTCCATATTCTCCAGATCTTTCACCTACTGATTATCATTTATTCACGC
>VCRD01007520.1:6072-21073 GCA_006783055.1 Trinorchestia longiramus
ATAAGCCAGTTTCAGAACTGGTAAACCTTCTCCCTGATTATAGATACTTCTACCATCGATAACTATAATTTTAACCTTCAACACTGACAAATTTATACTAAAAAATATAAAAGTAAAATGCACCACAAACTGGATTTCTACTCTTTAAATAAATGTCAAGAAGCGGTCAAAGAATAATCTTACTCGCCCAAAACAAATCAGTGAATATTTCTTTTGAATACAAATATTTTCATCATTTTATCTCATTTGCTCATTATTAGCTTAATAACATAACTTTCATTCACGTGAGGTTTTGATTCTCATCGCAGCCCCACATCATCTATGCACTGTGGCAGTCCCACTCGCTTCATCAGCAATTACGCTAGTGCATCCACTCATGTTGTAGTCAAGGCGTTGATGTCTTCGTCAACTGTAGCCCAAAGACGTTCAATATTCTCTGATATATATTTCGAAGACCTTGTTTCTATGGTCAACATCTGTTCTTGTACCTCCACCCTATCCCTTTCTTACTTCACAGAATGCATCCCATAGACATACGTTTATTTCTATTGTTGCGCCGCCTCTTTCCAATTCGAATAACTAACGAACAGAGGCGAATCCTCGAGCAAAAATTAATATGGAATTGACTATTAAATTTGGAAGCCTAGCACCTTAAGCAGTCAATAAAACTACTTTTCAACACAAATTGACACTAAAAGAGAATTGTGTAAAAACAAAGTGAAGATCTCGTAGCAAATACAACAGTACAGCTAACATGAACACGATGCGAAGAGTATAATAGGTGCAATTATTGGATGGTAAGTCGTTTAAGACCGTAAAGAACATAAGGCTGAATTTAATCCCTAGTTATGTCTACTGCAAGGAGAAAACTTGAACAATTTGACAGTTTCTGAAAGGTAGTACACGACAGAAGGAACGCTGTAATGTACCACCCAGCGATGAGATAAGCTAACAAGGACACAAGTGTGAAATAAATATTTAGTTACCAAGCACATGAAGGTATAACACTATTTCTCATTTCTCAATACTATGAAAGTGGTTCACCTGCATCCATTCATCTAATATTAGCTTTAATTGGGGTGAATTATTCTTCACTCGTATAAATCACAGGAAGTAACAATTTAACTACAAGATGCTCATTCAAGTAGCCAACAAATGTTGAATTAAAAAATCTGAGCAAACCAATCGTAAGCCCTACAACACAACATGGAATGAGTGATCACAAAATATATACGAACAAGTTACAAATATACAGTAATACACTTCGTTTCCTTTTGCTGAGACGCACCTAGGCCACTGACACGAATTTAATGTTCTATGAAACATACAGTAACAGAAATTTTAATACTCGTATTTGTCAGCCCTGTGAGAATAGATGAGACAATATGAGTGTTACTGTAGTCTACGTTCTACAATTACGCATTCTTGATTTGCAACAATTGACACACTTTAAAACGACAACTAAACAAATGATTTAGTGTTATGATTTGAGTGGTGAGTATTCCTGGTCTTCACAGGCAGAACATCGTTGATAGAGTGGCATCTACTCTAGGTTTACTGACACGAGACTTGGCCAGCGCACGCAAGTCGCAAGCTTCAAGACACACCCCTTGCCTTTACAATAGCTGGAGCCACCACTAAACAACGCTCGGTATGTCCTCACAGCTCTAGCTGGTGCAGTTATGTTACAGGGACTATGGGCGATTTTACTTACGAACCTAATTGTGAATTCAACTTAAATTTCTCACTTGTTAAAATATGAAAATCGTCAAAAAAGTATAAAGTTTCATTACACAGAGTACTTGGACTTTCATTGATTAAACACAAAAAATTCAAATATTTGCTAGCTATTTCTTTCAAATTTGAAGCCTTTACTGACAAGATCTTTCTTTGCTTCTTCAATTTGAAGTTGGAGCTCCTGTGCAGCCTCCTTGCAGTCGTTGAAGCTGTAGACCCTGTAGCCGATGATGGCAACAGACACGAGACCAAAGCAGGCGACCAGCAAGAGAGGAAGCACCAGGATGTGCAGGTAGTAGTCACGCGTGAAGCCATTCTCGAACTGCACACACGCAACACGTGGGTAACATGGTTGCGTGGGTAACATGGTTGCGTGGGTAACATGGTTGCGTGGGTAACATGGTTGCGTGGGAAACATGGTTGCGNCTTATTGCATTTGCTGGCTGGAAGCTCCGGAGTTCCTCTCGGTCTTCACAGGTTGACAGTATGTGGCAAGTTATGAACTTTGAAATACCTGGTAAGTAGTTTACACATGATCTTAACAAATGTAAGTGTGCAACCTTCCTTTCACTTATCAATTTTACCAGCAGAATGCTGAATATACAAATTCGAGTATTCCTTATTGTTTGTCTAAGTTTTGTGCATTAACCCATTATCTCCCATAATTGTATTTGTTCGAATTTATTGATAATTTCACAATCTTGGAGAAATTTAGACACGCTAATACGTAGCTATAATCAAAAATTTTTATTTCTAAAAATTGATACAATATGGAGGGATCTCATATGAGATCAGTGGGATTGATAATTAAATGATAGTATCAAAGGACCCACTGTGCCTCAAAACATATTATTCATTGTGACAAGGAAAACTGCATTTAGTTTAGTTTTAGATGTTAGTGCAGCCACCGTAGTCGAGTGGTATGCGGCCCGTGTTCTGTATCGGGTATCTGCTTGTGCAGAAAGACTACGTGCGGGTTCGAAACCCGGCAATGAATACGAGCTGTTTCTCGTTTCACGCCGTGAGCTCGCACTTATCGGTAAGACCTCAACTCCCCGCCCATGGACACATCCCAGGATCGTCGCATGGAGCTCACCATCATCCTTACTCTAAGAATATTAACCTTAAGAAGTTGAAAAACCAATGTACTAAATGTCTATGTACTGTGTACTTGATTGGAAATAAAGATTGTTTGTTTAGTGTAGAGAAAATTAAAGTCAATACTCGATTCACAAACTTATTTATCAAACAAATAAAAGAAACATAAATTAAAATTTAACTCTAATTTAGGCGTATGGTAACATAGTGACGTAAGCGACACTCTGAGCAAAATCGGGATTATTATACCACTATCTGCGTCCCGACGTCAGCTGTCCGGGGAAGTCGTGGGAGAATAAAATCGAGGCACGCAGTAAGGTCGAAAATCCGTGTAAACAACATTGCAGTGGGTGGAGCACAGGCACCACAGGAACATTGTCAAGGTAAATGCCATTTAATATTATTATTATAATATTTTCTATTATCTTGTCTTACCTACCTTCTGAAGATACTTACTTAGGTGTATACACAAAGAGACAATACTTTTGGGGTCTCAGAAGAAATTTTGCAGATTCGGGAATTTTTTGGCTTTATTTTCTTACTCATTCACTATCCTCATCATTACCATTGGTCTACTATCGTACTATCTTGTCTTACTTACCTTTTAAAGATACTTACTTTGGTGTATAATGTAACAAACAATACGTTTGGGGGTTTCTTTACGGGTTTTCGAGGTGTTATTGCTATTCTTATGTAATGTGGTACAACAATTTGTTGTACAGCATGAATTTTAATTGGAGAAAAACGCAGTCATTGTATCATAATTTAGAATGCATACATAACTTCATTATTTCACATAGGTTGCATGATTGCAGACATGCTCACGGTCATTTTAAGACAAATCCTAGCTTCCTAACTTAATTCATTGCATTCTGAAAGTCGCAAAATTTTGACTGCGCTTTTCTCACGTTTTCGTTTGTGGCGCTTACATCACTATGTTACTATACGCCACTATGTTACTATATAAAAATGTCTTAATTATTGTCAAATCGAAAATCGTGTGTTCTCTTCGCCTCTTTCATTTCCGTTGTTCCTTTCCAAGGGCATCAATCAAGCCTGTTCTCACGCACTGTTCCAGTCGCTTGAAGTCTGGTGTTACGAAGATGTACCAATAAATCATATCCAGTGAATAAGTTATCGAAAAAAGACACTGTGACTGCACTTTTTCAACAACATCAAGCATGTTCATTATAACTTTGGATTCAAGTCGAAAATTAATACATTCATCGTCATTCGTTTTATAATTTCTTGCTGCAATAAAAATCAAAGTTGTTGCAGTACCCAGAGACACCACACAATGGCCAAAGCTTATAATCAAATCTTATGAGCTTACCTTCAATGAAATAATTTTGAGCGTCATGACCGTACAATAAACAGTTGTTTAAAGTGTGCTCAACTAACATTTTATCACTAAGGTAAAAAGTAGCCATGGTGAATATAATTGTGTTTCTTCCTCGAATGATGTTTGAATTTTTCGTTAACGACCGAAACGATCGTTTAACTATGGAACAGGCATAATTATATTTACCATGCATTCATCTTGATGATCAAATTTTTGTTCAGCACACTTTAAACAACTGTCTATTGTAGAGAAACAAAAGCTATTTGCTAAAAAACTAAAACGCAGGCAGCTTACCACTTGTGCACCGAGTATTTCCGACCAGAGGAAGTGGTGAGTGAATATTTTGTCATATATTATTACTCAGCATCACAATATCCTTGTTTATTTGTTCATACATTTTCAATTTAATGTATTCAAGTAATGTGTGAAATATATGATTCAGTTGGCTTGCATTTTTTAAAACAAACCTTTCTTAAAGTTTAAACTTGTATACACCAAATATTTCCGACCAACTTCAAAATTGATGTGCACCAAATATTTCCGCCTGGAAGTAATAATAATTTATATCAACATAAATAAAAACTATATCTCATTGAAAAATGTGAGAAAATTGCAAAATGTATCATGTCTGTATAATTTATCTTCTCATTAGCATAACAGCAACGTTCAGTTTTGTGGTCGCGAAGCAAGTTGAGGCTCGGCCACTTCCTCCCAGTGATCTCATATGAGATCAGTTACTTCTAGAAACTGTCCCTGTCTGTATGTTATGTGTACTTATATTTGCATCCCTAATGTGTTAACTTCACCTGTATTCTATGTGATTCATCAGGTATCATCTCACCATGTAAATAGATGACTAATTTTATTTTATTTTATATGTGTTCCAAGTTAATTTTTAGTCATTTTTAGCTTCCTATTTATCAACTTTACAGCGGAAAAATAGTGAAAAACTGTTTGAATGTTTGATAAAAATTTTTAATAAAGTCAGTCAAGATGTTAGATACTTGTAAATATTAACAGTTCTAAATGGAATTTTATTGAGTGATCTCAAACGAGATCAAAGGGTTAACAAAAAATGAAATGCATCATCCTACACAGGCTCCTACGACATCTACATATATAATCGACTATGCATCTCCATTATCTCTGCATCTGTGTGTGTCTGTCCCATTACTTCCTATCTATTACTGAAGAAAAATTATTGAACTGAAATCAGAACGGGAATACATGTATTACAAGCATTTTATTGTGGATACCAAAGGCACCGGATCACTATAAAACACGCCATTTGTTCCGTTATTAACTTTCTTCTCTTACACGGCCATGTTATCGTTAGGCAAGATACAAAGTGAAAGTTCTGTATTAATTCAAGAAGAATATTGATTCTGATGGTATCACGGGTAAAATTGAAAAATGCATTTATTTCATAGATCCTTAATTTTCTTACTTTTGCTTCAGGTAATTTTAACAGGTACTATCTGGGCCTCGTTACCGTTAGATAAAATGCACAATAGAAGTCCTGTACATATTAATGAAAAGTATTCATCTGAAACACAATAATTCGTCGTAAATCTTCAATGCATTTATCTTTATAACAATTTCAAATTCGTCAAATAAATCGTGGAATTTTCACGGTAACTGGCTAGTATAGATAATATACCAGATGAAATTTACAGCATTGGAGTGATTTTTCTTGTTTCCAATTGCTAACTGAGCAATTGGAACAGTCCCTAGACAGTTCCCGTGTAAGTTCCACGGTTTAGATTTATAAATTTAAAAGTTATTAGAAAAACGAATATATTAAAGATTAATGATAAATTATCGTTTTAAATGAATATTTTCAATGAATATATACATAATTTCTATTCTGTACCACTTTCACTGATAATATGCCTAAGATAGTACTAGTGGAAACTCCGCGGTTCAAAAAAAATAAATTTATGATATAAAAAACATTTTTCTATTTTATCCGTGGTACTATCAGAAATGACAATTCAATTGGTGTCATTAAATTGATATGTAATTTTGTAGTTGATTAAGAACTTCAATACGGAGAGAAATTTATTTTCAATCTTTTACGTTTCTTCAGTAGTGCACACAAAATAGTAATATTATGTAGCAGGTACGGCACTCCTACTTTTCAAAGCCAAGCAGCTAATATTCATGATTTTTAGTATATAATGTTCATATCTGACCATTGCTGACATTAATAATTTCATGACATCGAAATATAATTAGTACCTTTATTTAAAACACTTGTAAACGCAAAACTATTCCAGCACGCACCAAATCTAGTTGAACGATCTACGTATTCATGAAATTACTACATATTCATAACATTTTTACACATAAAGTAAAAATTAAATACTTCACATAAAACTTATCCACCAGTTGAATGTCAAATTAAAGGTGAATCCAAATTGTAACCATAGGTTAGATAGTTGAAAGTTTGTTGTAAAATCCGTAGAGTGTTATGCTCGGTCAGCTCGAGATACTTAAATATTTAATGTAAAGTCCGAAGATTTTCATGACTTATGTTCAGTGAACTAAATATTAGGTCGATTCATAAATAATTTTCGCTTCATGATCTTCAATTCAACGCATAATATAACCAAATGAACAAGTTTTTATCAATTGTTTATTCACCTTTATTCTCAATGACCTATTTCCATTTGCCAATTAACTTTTTAATGCTCTCCGAATAAAATGAAGACTGTTTCGATTGAAAAACGCTTTGGATGTACTCTCACTTGATTATCTTCAGTAAATTTTCTGCTCTGAAGAGCATTCTGTAAAGTGCTATGGAGATGAAAATCAGTCTGGGAGAGGTCAGGGGAATATGGTGGATGTGGTAGTACAGACCAGCCGAGTAGCAAAAATTTTTCTTGCGCCACATTTGCAGCATGTGGTCTTGTGTTGTCATGAAGGATGACCGTTTTTCTGTTGAAAAGTGCTGGACGTTAATATGCTGACCTTACCCATCTATTTTAAGAGGCGGCATATGGTGGGCTGTGAGGTATTGAGTTCCTTCGCTAATTCAAGAGTGGTTAGACGAAGATCATTCTCCACTAACGTTCTTAAAGCATCTTCACCGATGTCCGATGAGCGCCCAGTCCTAGACTTATCGTCCGAATTCAAATCACAACTAAATTTTGTAAACCAATTTCTTACTTGTCGATCTGTTATGACATCCTGGCCATAAATGCTGCAAATTTTCCTCACTGTCTCTGGTGCACCATTTTCCTGTTTAAACTCTGTCGTCACATGTCAAATACGTAACTTTAGGTCCTCCATTTCAAGGGTTATTTTTTATAATTTTACTGCAATGCAAGTGATAAAACGGCTCTGAAAAAATGGAAAGAGAATTTTTACTTGAATTTAGACTAGGAAACCAAAATACGAGCATTTTAAAATGGACAAAAAGCATTTCTAATTTATAACAAAAAATTTGAAATTTATGAATCGACCTTATAGAAACAGGTAATCGTGATGTTAATAATAGCGTGCACAGTTCCCATGGAAATTCCACGGTTTAAAAATAATAAAATTAGGGATTTTTTGACTTATCGTTGCGTTATAAGTTTGATTAGGTCCGATGAATTTGAAATTATTATGAATACGACGGTATTGAAGATTTACGGATGTCCGGATCCGAGGTCAAGAGATGTTCACTACATAGGAGGGAGGGAGAAATTCTTATAAATGGGGAGAATGACGACTGAATGAGGGGAGAAGTCGCAATGAAACTAAAATGATGGTTCATGAAAAGTTACCATAAATGCTTCAAGCCGTACTAAATGCGCTGAAACTAAATGTGCATAGAATGTATTTCTGCAAGTTAGGGTTTAGCTGTATTGAATTTTGTTTCAATGTTGGGCTTGATGTTACAGTTGCACGGGTCTTGCTGCATACTGTAGATTTTGAAACCTTAGTACTTCCAATAATTCTAGGCTGTCGTAACTTCTTGATCTAATTTTTGTAACATTAAGTAATCTTCACATTTTCACTGCCGCTTGACGCATGACATATTTCATTTATTTTCTTGGAATGTCTGAAATATTGTTCACTTTCGAAGAACACTTCGCTTGAAAAAAATACGACTATCTGACGCTGGTCTTCCACTACTACCAAAAAAGAAGCTCCAGGTGTGATACTTTGTAAAAACATTGAATAAAAGTTATTTTTCGGTACTTGTTCAAATAAGAGCAGTTCCTAAGCTAGGTAAGTGAGTGAGCAATAAGAGCCACATTTTCAAGCGTGACATCCCTGTCAACATACTGGATCAGAGTGGCATTTAGACCACGGGATCTGAGGAAATCAACTCGGCCGTAGTCAATGATATGCTTGGCTGCGCGTCCGATTTCTTCTCTCTCACTGATGCTTAAACCGAGTCTCACGTAGCGGTTACGAGCAGCAGCGCCCTCTGTCACGGTCGCGTGTTCAGAACTGTCTTCACCAGCAGATACAAACGGCCCAAAAGAAGCGTCACTCACACTATCCTTATGTGTTATCATTTTCAAAAACTTGTAGTTTACATTTTCAAATGATTTTTTCCTCTTACTGTTGACACTCTGTACGTGGCTTACACATTGAGCATTTAAGGCTTCACTTTCTTCGGTGACAGAACTGCCAGCCTGTTCAGAGCTACCTGTCTGTTCAGACCTACCAGCCTGTTCAGTGCTACCCGTCTGTTCAGTGTTGTGTTCACTAAGCGAAAGAACAGATAACCCAGTGGCATCAAATGAAACTTTGGGTGCATCAGAGGAGTAAATGCGTTCGAGGTCCTTCGGAATTTTACGCGCGTTCATATTAGAGGCTGCTGGTAGCTCATCAAGATCCCCACCAGTGGTTGCCAATGATGCGCTACTGCCGCTATCACCAGCACCACCATCACCAGTAGCACCAGCACCGCCATCACCAGTAGCACCAGCACCGCCATCACCAGTAGCACCAGCACCGCCATCACCAGTAGCACCAGCACCGCCATCACCAGTAGCACCAGCAGGAGGTCGAGCTGCACAAACAGCCCAGCTGGTAAGGCCCATCACAGCTGGGAAATCTTCTCCACTCAGTCCGATACTCTGTAAGAAAAAAACTTCAGTCGCATCAAAATGAATAAGATATGTATAAGGTTCTCGACTACACAACGCAGAGGTGGCCAAACTTTCCTACAAACTCTTACAATACCCAGAAATTTCAAATCACTTAGTGAAAAGTTCCACGTGAATAGTAAGATCTGGATCCAGTGTGTTTAGTTAAGAAAAATTTGTTACCTCTAGCATGTATGTTAGTGTATAATTGTGAGCTAATTCAAAATATGAGAATCATTTTCTACAACATATTTTCTACTTGTCAATTTTCCCCATGTATATTTTTCATTTCTATATTACATAAATAATACAAAGGCTATATATATTCTACATTTTTCAAAGTATATTTTTGTAACAGATTAATCAGAGGTGCATTCAAATCATAACACCTCCGATTTTTTTCTCACAAACTAACGAAACAAAAACAGTGAAACTTGTGTCATTTCTCGGCGTAATTTCCCTGCAGCCGTACACATTTTTCACAACGTCGACGTCATGATTCCATAGCCGCAGCAAACGCTTCTTCAGGTGTCTGGTTTAACACTGGAAAATCACTGGTGCATTAGCGGCACGGCTAGTGAATGTGCGACCACGGCGAGTGTCTTTCAACATTGGAAACAACCGAAAGTTGCTAGGAGCCAGGTCAGACGAGTAGGGAGCTTGAGAAATCACTTCAAAGTTGTTAACAGGAAGAAACTGCAGCGTCGCATTCGCCCGATGTGCTGGTGCGTTTTCTTGGTGAAAGAACACACGTGCAGCCTTTCCTGGGCGTTTTTCCCGCAATGATAGAAGCTTGTTCTTTAAAACATCTTGGTAGGATGTACTTGTCACTACAATGCCTTTTTTAACGCAATGAGTAAGAATTACGCCATCGCTGTCCCAGAACATGGCCATTATCATTTTTTCATTACTGGAGCTTACCCGAAATTTTTTTGGTGGCGATGAGTCTGTGCTTCCATTGAGCTGACTGGTGCTTCGTTTCAGGATTGAAAAACAGCATACGTGGCAATTCCATTGTGACAATAAATGAAAAGAAAGTCCTATTAATGTCGACATCACGTGTCAACATCGTCTGGCAACAAGTTACGCGCACAGATTTGTGGTCGTCCGTCAGCATTCGTGGCACCCACCTGGAGGACACCTTTCGCATTTTTAGGTCTTTATGCAGAATTGCGTCCACAGATCATACGGAAATTCCAACTTTGGAATCGATGTGTTCCACACTCACTCTGCAATCTTCCAAAACAATTTTCTTCACTCGCTCGATCATGTCGTCACACCGACTGTTACGAGGCCGAGATTGTCTTGTTTTGTAGCCACACGCCCTTCAGCCTTATTTGAACTGTCACACTCACGAACGCACACTAAACACATGCATGACACTATCATCACATGTCTCACTCAACTGGCGATGAATTTTAATCGGTGTCACACCACTCAAATGTTGAAAACGAATAATTACACGCTGCTCTTTCAATGAAAACGTCGCCATTTCAAGTATCAAAAAGTCCTCAAACTCGCCGCTTGAGTTCTGTGTGCCTTACAGGGCTGCCATTTCTGTCACGTATTCACGAGTACACGCGTATTTTAAAGCAAACCGCATGTTTCTGTTTCCAGTTATGAAAGAAAAATTGGAAGTGGTACAACTTGAATACAGCTCGTATATGAATGAAGTTCACAACTTGAGCCGAGAATTGAATTGCAATAGAAGAGTTTGTGCTTCATTTCAAGTATGCGAGATTAATTTCCTTTCTCTCCACCAATCTAGGCAGTCGTTCACTTGGTACTTCAGTCTATTTGCCCCGTTCCGGTCAAAAGTCTAACCGATTTACACAACTAATGGTATTAAATCTTTACGGTGGAACCTTGGATAACGAATTTGAACCGTCCTATAACTCTGTTCTTAAACAGAAACATCGGCTCCCAGAAACTATTTTTCCGATTTCCAATTTATTCCAGCCTTTAATACATCTTATATTTACAATTACAATATTTTTCTGTAAATAAAAGCAAACCAAAATTTAAACAATTCTATTGACAGAAAGCGCTGAAATAAATCAGTACAGTAGAGTACTCAATTCTTAAGCCACATCCGCAAATGTTGTGCCTCTCCGTCCTTTAGAATTGGAAAGATCGTCGAGTCCACCCGAATATTATTAGACGATGCAGGAAACAGAGCGCCAAGAGAGCTATTATGTTATAATATAACTCTTCCTTTGCTTCCACAGCAATATGATGATTATTAATTTTTCTCTTAAGGCACCAAAATGAAGTTTACCTCTAGCACACGTGACCATTTGTGTATCACTTTATTAGCATAAGAGCCATTGCTCTGCTTACTCGTAACCTCATTAGATCTATTAAATAACACCAACTTAATGAATCATTATTTTGTCATGATCCTCTAAAGAAAAAGAAAGATATCTTGTCTTATATTCAGGTTAGTTGCTAGACTTTGCCTTCGGTTTATAGTAACATTTGATTCAAATGCAGGTATCGATTTGATTAAAAGTTTTCTGTTTTTTTCTGTCAGCAGAAATGAGGTTTTTTTGTAAAGTGAAAGAAAAGAAGGTGAATGTTTTCTTTTTTCGTCACTGAATTGAAATTAATTTACGTTATTAAATCAAGTATTAGCTGAACCACGCTGAAGTACAATATTGTTGTATTAAATTCACAGATACTTTTATATTCATGATAGAATATTGTTTTTGAGAAATTTTGATTAAGAAGTAGGCTTCTATGTCAGCAACATCAAACTTCTGACCACTCACCACACAACTGCTCACCTCTCTCCACTCTACTGCACACAACTGCTCACCTCTCTCCACTCTACTGCACACAACTGCTCACCTCTCTCCACTCTACTGCACACAACTGCTCACCTCTCTCCACTCTACTGCACACAACTCGCCACTCAGTTGCGCACAACTGCTCGCAACTCGCCACTCAGTAGCACACAACTACTGATCACTCTGCACTCAATTAAACACAACTAATAACCATTTAAGTCAGCTGAATACAATGCAATTGCTGATTAAGTTCATCCCACTTGAACGCAGTCTAAAGTCTGCGGCTGAAGATGCCAGATTAGTAGGGTTAGTGAACGAAACTACAAGCTTCATACAGATTCTTGGCTGAATACTCATCCAAACGTTGTGCATCTGAAAATTGCCGCGAGATACCAATAACTTCTACACAACAAATGCAGGTAAACATGAATTAATACTGCGCCTTTAAGCATTATTGAAAACATCCCTGAAAATAAGTACAACTACCATTATCAATTACTGGAATTTGAGATGAGTAGACAATCGATTCGCGATTCACACATGTTGCGCATGCCCTGCATTACATAAGTGTTAATAAATTAATACATCAGAGTTTACCTTGAAGAACTTCTTGCCAACGTAATGCTGCCAAGAACACTTGTGGTGACAGCAGAGGGCGATGACCAGACCGCGGGATGGTCTACACTTCGCCGCCTCCTCAGTTTCATGAGAACTTCTTGTTTTTTGACTGGATGAAAGAGTTCCATCGTCAACACCTTCACGATGCTGACTACCGCAGCGATGATTGCTGTTACCACAGGCTTTGACCAGCACAGAGTCATGTGATGATGGAGATGATTCACAACGTGAAGAATCATGGGTGTTAGCGGCACAGTGTCTTCGCTCTTGGCGAGAAGTGAGCTCATTGGTAAACAATTTTTGACAACTAGAGCTAGAAGAGACAGACGACAACTTGTCTATAGATGATTTTTTCTCCTGATACGAGTCACAATGCAGTGGACAAGTAGCCATTTCATAACTATCGTCAGGATTAGAAAGACTGCTGTGTTGAGCCACGCTTTCTGCGCCCACATGAAAAACGGATCTGTCCAGACAGCGCAGAGTTAAATCTGGAATAGAAGGAAGGAGCAACGTATTGGTAACAACTATGACATATCTATCACATACAACTTCACGGACTGACAATTCTTTGTAAATCTCCTAGAACTAACTCCTGTACAATTAAATTGAGAGCATTGTTCTCTAGTCTCCATTCAATTAAGATAACACCTGCAGCTAATTATAAATTTATTCATATTCAGAAAGAAACAGCTTCAGTGTCAGTTGGGACACTTATGTGTTGCCAGATGAATGAGTGTAATGAACACCTTAACCCTTTAGGGCAGGGTGGGATACTAAGTAACCCACCAAATTTAGATACATTTGTTGCATGGTGGGCCTCAAATCTTGTGCTTCAAAGAGTTAAAGATGTGAGGTCATAAAAAGCAACAGAAACGAATTTTCTTGCGCGCCACACTGGTACACCAACCACTCCTACACGTGAGAAAAAAAGGGAAAAACAGAACCCCCCCAGCCTACAACATAACCCACTATAGCCTTTACAACTGGTATTACTGCGTCAGTAGCTAGTACTTGGTAAATAATTCCTCAAACTACACAACAGACGTGACCATCATATCCTTCTCCCACGGTTCTGACAAATGCTACGGATTCCTAAAAAGGCCTCGTAAACCAAAGATAAGCTCAAGAAACATTTCCACTAGCATTACTAGTTGGGGATAGCTACTGGAAATTATTCATAATAATAAATGTAATAACAAGTAAACAAGCCCTGATACATGAAGAGGACAATTTTTGCAGAGTTTACATGAAATTACGCTCAAAAAATATCAGCCGCCAATTATATACTGTGGAGCTTCATGAATCGAGAACCTTGTGCGCGTATGTTAGATCTCACGGCAGTTTTCTTTGTTATTATAGTTCACGTGATGGTGTAGTTGCCAGACCTGCACGCCTACCCTTCGGGAAAGAAGGCAAAACAAAAAACCTGGTTGCTATTAGGTTATGAAACGACGAAAAAAAGACGAGAGAATTGGAAAAGGGGAAATATTTGTCGCCTCGCGTATAATATTCCATTCTAAAATTTCGACGCAGTTTAAGATCCAGAAAAATTAAACCCACAGACAAAAAAAGACTGACCAGTTGCAGCACCGCACAGATGCTTGCCGCCTGCGTATACAGGGCCCTGCAGCTGCAACCCCGGCACTTTCTCCAGCCATAGGTCACCAATGTCGATACGCAGACGCTTGGTTGACACATGCTTTCTGTAGTTAGAAATGAAAAATCCTAAATAAGAACTCAGTCAATGAATGAAATAGCTAGTGTAACTGGAAACGATTAAGATGGACCATTTGGAGGGAATAGAATATGGCAGCAAAAACGAGTCGTTTCATTTATTCTCAAGTTCCTATTCAAAGTCCAATGCCGTCTAAAGAAAAGGTATAAATCACACACATGCATCTTAATCTGGCACAAACATTTCAGTCACGTACACACACCTCATTCATGCACAGGCATTTGAGTCATGTACAGACACCGGAATCATACACAGGCCCCAGAAGTTCAAAAGAATACAGAATCAGTACTTCAAAATACTCAATTTTCAATCACCGATCTATTGTTTATTCTTCACTACGAATTACTGAAACAACTTTTTGCAGTAGTTTTAGTAACTGAGAGTCAAACAGAAAGCAATATCGAAAACTTAGAATATTGAGAGAAGTTGTAAACATTTACTTCTCTCTCAACAGGAAAATTCTTTAAATAATTCTCCTGTTGAGGATTTTCTATGTGGAGTCATTTACTTTTCATGAGGACTTCATTTCACATCATGAGGGGCAATAATTTTGAGTACGACTAAAGGACTAATATAAACAGGACGTGCA
>VCRD01007522.1:7707-21063 GCA_006783055.1 Trinorchestia longiramus
TTCGAACCCGCACGCAGTCTTTCTGCACAAGCAGAGACCCGATACAGAACACGGGCCGCATACCACTCGACTACGGTGGCTGCTTAATTTTACTGGTAAAAATAAACATTTTGGTATTTAATAGAACTGTGAAGAGATTTAGCCAAGTAATTTCAGCTTGACCTAAGGTTACCATTGAAAGAAATTTGTGGAATTACAGAACCTAGAGACAGTAAAGATTTATTTTGAACAAACTCCAAAGTTCCATATTTGGCAGGCTGCAAATATGGGTATAATCTATGAAGCCATTTGCCAACTATGAGAAAACATCTCAAAGAAAGAAAGAATTAATCATTGTTTCCAATCAAGTTTACAGTACAGATGAATTGGATTTTCAATTCGTATTGCCAACATCTTAAAAGTCGTGATGATGTTCCAAACGACTATTCACGTCTGTGTTACAGCTTGAAGTAGAGGCTCGTAGAGACGCACACGTGATCTTGATTAAAGTTTAGTCTCACTCCTGGGATCCAGCGTCACAGCTTGCTGGACATGTTTCTCGATGATCAGAAAGAAACAGACCAAAATGACTACGGAAATTGAACTCAGATCTTCACACATTACTCGAGGGGATGCAGACCATTCGACCACTGTGGCGGCACCAATCGACCAGTGTGGTTCAAGTGGAAGGCCTACCAGCTGCACCCTGACGCTAATTCTCAGTCCGGTAAACGAAGAATCAAAGCTTGCAGCCCGTAATTTTTGACTCAATTTAGAGAAAAAGTGGTTTCAGCTTGTAATTTGGTCAGATAAAAAATTGTTTGTTTACTCTAGTCACCAAACAAACAGATCGAAGCGTGCTAGGGCCCAACAAACATCCGCACTGCAATAGAGTGCACGAAGGCTCATGAAGAAAAAGTGATATCCTAGTCATATCATATGGAGGAGACGGGAGGATCCTTTCTGCGGTGTGGTTTGAACGACCCATCTACTCTGATGGAGAAATTCCTAGGAATACAGTCTGGCACGCAGTTAAGGCTGTGGCCATCATACGTCAGTACTGGTTTCAGCACGATGGCTCCTGCTGCCATGTGATAACCCTGTCTTAAGTTACTGGAATCCAAGTTTGGTGACGGATTGATTTCACGTTAGACGGATCACAATTGGTCTTCATATTCTTCAGACTTGGACCCCTTGATTTCCCTTTCTGGGTCCCGGCCATGGCACACATCATCGGGTGTTAAACCAAGCACTTTGGCAGAATTAAGCTGTATTAATGAGGAGTGAGTGTGTCTATATTCGAAGGGAAGAAGGCTAATAATGAAAAAATTCACGTACTTTACAGTAATCTGGCGAATTTTGCATGCACTATATAATGACTAGAATACATGCACTGAAAACATAAAAAACGTTGGTTTTAAAAAAATTGTATTCATGATACTCCACTGTCCGTCAGATAATTAAATTCTTCTGTTCTTAAATTTCAGAAATGAAAGTGAAAATAATTTTCTATCTTTCTCATAGTGCGTGACGCCAAACACACACACACACACACATATATATATATATATATATATATATATATATATATATATATATATATATACAACTTTTATTATGTATGATGAGTTATTAACATCATCATTAGTAACATCACTCTAATTGTGGTTATTATTACTTGTATTTTTAAAATTTCTTGTTGCACTACCAACGATATTAGTAATATTGTTCGTACCGTAATTGCTCTGTTAAGGGGATGTTCACAAATTTAGAGCACAAAAGGGATTGCGCTTTCTGAATCCTAATAGCCTGTTTAACTTCAATAATAACGAGAATAAATTTTCTGCATCAATGACGTCCAACTTTACTTAGAATCTGCTCCTCCAATTTCTGGGGAATTACTGGAATGGCCTTAAATGAGCCAGGAGACCTCACTAGAAACAATGTATTTTAAACTTTTTCAATTTCATGAGAGGAGGTATCAATTGTATTATTCCCCAGTGTGAAAGTCCTCAAATGTTCCCTAATTTAAAATCCACAAGTGTAAGAAATTGCTATTAATGTTCCCGGGTCGAACAAAGGTGTAATCAAATCCTGCTCCATCTTGCAAAGTTTTGAAAGTGTATATTTGCCAGGGACTTGGTTGGCCGTAAAATGTGCGCTTAATATTGAAAAAAGGCAAGACAAAGCGCAGGGTCATCTGTCTTCCACACGCCAAGGAAAAGCAAACCCGTTTGCTAAACTTTTTTTTAATTACCTCTGAAAACTTGAAATTCCCTCCACTCGCCACAAACGAGTCCAAGAAACTTAACGAAAAAAGTATCTTTTTACTCAAAATAATCTTGCTATTTTAATTATGAAGAAAAATAACCAAGTTCTCCCGAGAAAGATTGAGTTTTCATTGAAAATCTAAGTTGTGCACACTCCTTACCTCTCAGATCGCAAAACGCCGCACTCTTCAGGATACCTACAAAAAAAAAACAATTCACTAGTGGGCTGTGAAGGGAATGAGCAGCAGCATTATTGGAACCCCATACCCAGCAATCCTGATCTAAAATAGTAGAATGCAATCAAAATCAAAAATTGACCAAGATTTGACTATCCTATACAGTATATTTAAGCATTGAATCAGGTTCGGTCTTGCCAAAATAAGATTCTGATATCGATTCGGTTTAGTTCAAGGCACGATCAAGATCGTGATCTGTTCTAGAGTAGCAAAGCTCAGAGAGTAACTCTCACGCTACTTATTCTACTCTAGGGTATTCCCTTGGGTCACGATCCTAATCGTTTCTTGCACTAACAACCAAATCTTTGTGAGAAAGGAAAATCAATCCTGTTGTATGCACCTGCTTCAACAGTTTTTGATTACTTTGAAGTACTGCAGTACCATGAGTTGCTCCTTCATATTTAAAGAATGCAGGCCTCTTTTATACAGAAGAGAGTGAAATTTTAAATTTTTACTGTTCTTTTTGTATGTACATCGTGATTACTCAACTACTGATGCTCTCAGTGAACAGTTAGAGCGCATCATGAACACAGTTTGAGCATTTGAGTTTGTCTCTACATTTCAAGTTTTGGTCTCCTGCTTTTAGCAAATTTCCCAGCGATGAACAAAATGCTAATCTGATTAAACGGAAAACATAACTTTAGAGCAAGGACTACTGTTTACAGTAGTCCTTGCCTTGGAGCCATGGTTGAAGCTCTCAGTTTTAAGCAACAGTTGCACTATGGTCTTTCCAAACAATATTTCAGCCCTCCAACTGTACGATGACGCTTCAAAAAATCAATAAGATACAGGTAAACAATGAGCTATACTCTGGCATATGAAGGGAAGTCAGTCTCGTGAATATTTTGAACAGAATTTCTGGCAGTATAGGCTAAATTAATAAAATATTTTACTGGAAGCTTGCACAATTCAATAGATGCATTTCTGATTTGTTTCTTCGAAGCGGCCGACCGGAGAATAAGACTTAGATTTTGATACGCCGGTCAAAGTTGGGTGAATCAGCATAGATATCTCAGTCAGTCAGTTTATAAATCTAAGTTAACCTGCCTAAGTAATGTTTATTTACGGTTACTACACATTTATGTACGATTACTTTACACTTCATTGATAAAAGAACACGTGTAAATAATCTCAAAACTTGAAAAGTTTCTTAGTACTGCAAAACTGCGGGACGGAAGTAAATGCACTTACCCGTATTATAGCATAGTTGTAGAAGTTTAAAGCGCACTAAAAACAAGAGACATTGCCTATCATTTGTGTCACTCTATTTTATAGATAATAACTGCCGAGTAAGACTATGTATTTAGATCCGGGTTTTGCTGAAATCAGAGTTTTTCTGATATTTGGGTTGGGTGCAATTCGTGATTTTGTTTAGACTATGAATGTATCGAGATCAGGGTTCTGCCGACAACAGGGTTCACTAAGTCCAGAGCTTTGCTAAGATCAGGGTTATTTTTACTTGTACATATGAGAGTTGTGCTAAAATCAGTTTTGTTTGCTAAACACAGGTCTCAGCTGAAATCAGAGTCTCGTCTGTGGCGATGGTGTTTAATTCTTCTGAAAATATAAATTAGATGAATATTAATCGCTTGGGGCTTCATTACTCTCTGTGAGGTCAAGAACATTTACGCAGTGCTCGCAACCGAATGTTATTTTCACAACATTACGCACTACTGCATGTGTTTGTTTACAACATTTAAATTACTCTCTGCGACAGAAGGTTTACATTATTAATTCGTTAATAACACAGCAACTAGAGAGCAGTCGATTGCTTTCTATCTCAGCCTGGTGTTAATATAATCTTTAATGGAGCATCAGCGCTTCTGTATTATATTCCACAACACTAAGCAGGTATGTCATCAACATTATTAATTCCAAACTATTACTAATCTTCGCTGAAGTTAAGTCAAGTCAAAATCCTTAGTGTAGATTAACTTAAATTTAAAATTAAAACATCAAACTACAAATGATAATTTTTTCCATGTTTGTTGAAAAATTTCCGTGCGTGCAGCGCTTCTGTATTTGAAGTTCACCTCATTACGAGCACCAGGCTCACGCCAGCATTGAGCATTCAGAACACGTATTTTGGGCTGGGAGTAGAGTTTGCGTACGAAAGTTCCTTGTTTTCATTTCCTTTGCACAAAATTTGAGCAAGAGGAGCCCAGGTCGGTGAAGCTCTCCTCGATATCTACGCGAATGGCAAAATAGTGCTGTGAATTTTGATTTTGCTGCGCTGCAAATGAGCGACTCAAGCACCAGATCTGTACTCAAAAATCAGAAACACTCGAGCTCAAAAATGTTATGATGGTGCTGCCTAAAATCAAAATTTTAGCCAAAGCTGGTCCAAATATTATAGATATCTGTTTCTATTGGAGCGTCAAAACTGTTCGCTGTGCAAAAACTTGATTTGGTGTACTTCATTGAAATGAAATCTGCATTTACACATTTGAATTTGAGAATCTATCTCACACAAGTTACCTCTGTCGAATCAAAATTCCTTTGCAGAGAAATGTATTAATAAAAGTAGCAAATCAATGACATTCTAGGGCTCCGAGAGGCAAAAAATTCCTTCCTAGTCGCATCGCTCACGAGGAACGATATCAAATTTTGGAATTTCGGTACGATTCTCAGCATTGAGATGCGAGTGAAAAATTCAATTTTTGGACAACTAAAAGTTCAAAATTCACATCACCTAACGGGGCAAGGTTTTAGGTTAGAATCATTGCTGCTGAATTGAGGGCAGATAATTCATCCAAGCAGAAGAGAATTCATCAGAGTGGGACTCATGTGATGAAGCCCCACGCCATCTCGCTCAAATTGAAGCATCTCTGGAACATAGCTCTGCAAACTGATTCAATTTTACCAAACCGATTGAAATCCAATTGAGTATGTTCATCACTGCATTCTATTTTGAAAGCCAAGAGGTACAGAAGGGTTATCCATGGCTTCTGAATTCCTGTGTCATTACGACGTGGGATGTCTGAAATGTGCCAACATGACGACCAAGTTCAGTTGTACCCTGAAACCTGACCCTGAAGTTCACCGCATAGTGCTTCATTAACATTTTTGGAACCTTTTCCTCATTGATACCATGTGAATACAGAGCAATAGTTTGAAATGAATTAACCGTAAATTCAATCTCTTTAGCAAACTGAGTTATTATCAAAATGTAATAAGCATCATGCCTATATTCGGATTTATTGCCCGTAAGTGTTAATCTACAAAACGAACAACTTAATCAGAACTCAACTTGACCCCATCATGCCTATCTCTTGATCTGCGAGCTGCACTGTATGCAAGAAAATATCGCTTTTTTATCGTCAGAAGTGTAATGGAAAGTGTAGAGGGTGTCCCGATGACTACTTGCACAGTGGTCCATTCTACGCCGATGAGGTTTACAGGCTTTAAAAAGACCGCACTTTTGCAGGAAGAAACCATCAAAGAGAACTTAAATACAAATCTCTTGAAATATAAAAGTATGAAAGAAAGAGCAAGTATATCTAGTAGTGGGCATATCTTTAAAAAATATTATTGAACTTCAATGAATCTTTGGGATATTTTGTGTAGCAGTAAATTCTATCATTCACAAAGAAGTAGTAATAAAATAAGTAAATTTAATTTTCATCCAATTGTACTTCGTGGGTAGAAAATCTCTTTTATTAAATGAAAGAATTTTGTCAAGAGTCTAGTTAGCTGCAGGTGACTAGTTATGTGATCATTTCGCTAGTTAACATCAGGTTACAGGTTACTTGATCATTCAATGAGTAAATAATGAGAAATGATTGATTATGAAGAGGTGTCAGACATTAACTCCTGGCTATGCTTATTTAATTTATTTCAATTTTTTTCACCAATTAAAAAAATACTCCGCCGGTCAAATTTTGTTGTTATTTGATTCAATTAAAACTGTTTAAGGAAATTGAACAACAATATTGAGAACATTTGTGAGGTCATATTCATTGTTTGCTAAGCTCTTATGCGCCTTATAATTAAAAAATATAGTCAATCACATTGATTGGCTTGCGTTAAAGATATTTAGTATTCAAAGTTTGGCCAGAGCAATTGTAACCCAATAAAAAAAGGTATGAATTTTGTCTACCTTGAACTAACTAGGCTTCTTTTTATAGATACCCGGATTGATTCTTCGTGTCATTATCATTGTGATACACATTAATAGTTCCTCATGTTGCCATCGTCCAATTTTGTACATCGCGGTGAATTCGAGCACTGGTGAAGAAATGAATCGTAAAAAGAAGCACTCCCGAGTGATATCAATTTAAATGCAGAATTTATTGCCCCAGAAGGTTTTGATGGCTCGGCTTCCTGATGAAAACCATTGACATTCAGTCAATAAAAGTCCCAGACATATAGAGCGAAATGAAAATCTATTCAAGTAAACTTTTTCCTTTGTTTTTACCTTGTTAAGTAAATATAATTTCTTTTTAGTGAGGTGAATTTGAATCACCTCCAATCGAACTCTGAAATGAACTTAGCAATTGCGAACTTCAAAAACAATTGTGTCGAGATGCGCCTATTAGCAGTCGTGAAGTCATACTCATGTAATGAAATCGACACTTTACATTCACTGAACCGTACCAGTCTTCATGATGTATAAAGTTCCGATTTATTAACATGGGTTCAACTGATAAAAGGATTTAGAAACCAATGAAGACTTCACAATACAACAAGCGCCGGGGCTCAGCCCAAACGGTATTGTTATGATACTTGTTTCAGCTGATGACTTTGAGGGACGAAGCGTGAGAAGTCCTCGTCGTAGTCGAGCAAGTTAATTTTCAGGTGAAAAAAAAATTAAATTTACTCGAAGTGTGGAAGGATTCGTACTGTTGACTTGAATGAGGTACGTATTTTCCCTGGGTGTACGATGCGTAGCTTGCACAACAATAATATGATTCAGTTGGACCTAACAGAGGTAAATAACTTTGAATTTATGAGCTCTGTTAAGTTTTTATACTTCCGCCTAAGCTACACGAAGCCCGTGGCAGTACCACGCAATGTGTTGTAAAGAAAGTGTTTCAAAAAATAATACTATACGAAATATTTTACTCGTTTTATCTCTCTCGAAATAATTTTCTGAAAAATACTAGTATAAATCAAATGTTTAGTGAAATAATATTTTACTAAATTTTTGTATAAAACAATTGACAATAGTAGTACTTGTGTTGAGTTATTGAAAACATTTCATTAATAATAATTCCTACTGAAAGATGCAATTCGGATAATTCACTAATAGAATACAACAGAATGAGGCTATAGGAACGAACCTTCGGGCCCGTTCTTGGGTCGAATAATTACTTCGATAATTATTCGGTTGTATACCCAATAAATAGGACTCACTTCGAAAATTATTCTTCCCGGACAACTTTCCCTTCGGCAATTTACACCCGTGATACTTTCTGGCAACAAAAACACACGATATAGTTATACTTTTAAAATGTTCAGTATTTAAGTTTTCTCTTAAAATTAAAGAAACGTTAATCGTCGCCTGGATCGTAGAATTGCCTTTGTTCTCACGGTCGCGTTGTCATTCAGATGTGAAGCGACTCCTACGATTTGTGAACGTCTTTTTTATGTGTGATGCCAAAGAACAGAAAAATCTGCTAGCATAATTCTTTATTTAAAACTCAAGCCTAACTTTTTAGGCGGGTCATCAAATAAAAAAAATGTTCTATAGGTAAAGACTTTCTCTTATTTGAAATCCAAGGGAATTATTCTCCGAATTTAAATATTCTCATAGCAACATTTCTTAGTCAAAGAAAGAATAAAAGTATATTTTATTAAACATAGTACATTAACATCAAACATGTATCAATTGAAATATAGTCCTCCTCAGAATTATATTACTTAATTTTTTAAACGCTGTGCAATTTCTTACCATAGATATAGTCAAATTGTCGTCATAAAATAAATATTAAAGAAACCTTACCGGAAATTATTGCATGAGAAGAATAGATTTACTAAATTAGTTTTCAAATTGGAAAATAAATCGAACGTAAATCAAACTTGACGCTGTTAAAATTCATTCAGCTAGCATCGTTAGCAAAAACTTAATTATGTTAAACATAAATACATTGATGGGCTTTATACAACTAAAAGAATTTCATTTTCGGCAACATGAAATACTTGAAAAATATTCGTAATTAATATTCGTTAGAAATTATTCGCAAATAAGATTTCACTTTCCTGGTTTCTTGTAGACAACAGCAGGTAGAATTCATAACTATTGGCTTAAATTTTCAAGTAGTTTGCATGATGCAAAACAACAAAATTATACACTTAGACTTAGACTTAGACTTAGACTTAGATTTCAGGGCCAGCGTTTGGCTGGGGCCTTTGTAACGGCCTTTAATTCCCTCTAATACACACGACCCTGTGAGCCAGGGTCGTCTAAAGTAATTCCTCTAGAATTACGCAGTTAAAAAATTGCACATACGCAGTTAAAGAATTGTTTGTTTTTTCTAAAAACTTTTATCTGTTTTATCGCAAGCGGTAAAATCTCTTTTTAAATGGAGGATTAACGACTAAAATATTGAGACCGAGTGTTTTTAGAGAACAACTTCAGAATAAATTGGCTTAAAGAATTTTCCCTGTATTATTTTATTTCTAACAAATACGGTAGCGTTGGACATTTCTAATTTAGAGACGAAACTCTGGAAAAACTTGTCATGATATTACATCGAATTAAGAAGCATACCTATTAAAAATGTAATTATTTTGTGTCGTATGTTTCCCAACAATTCTCAAATTTATCAATTTTCGATAGCATCGATTGCAACGTACTTGAAATTGAAGTATATTTTTGTTATAGAGGTTCCTCTCTGTCGAAATAATTTAGTTATTGGAAGCATAAGTCGTATAACTTCGAAATTGTGAATGCATAGCCCATGATAAATATTTGTGACAAATTATCTTTCCCTGTCAAATTTGTCTATTGTTTGTCTAGATGCCGTCTTTGCTGTCCTCTTATGCTGTAAACTCATGCACGGTGCTACATATAAGACCATGTTGACAGTGTCATGTAAGCCTTCATAAATATAAAATAAATCTTTCTCTGCATTTGAATGTGTTCGTGGGCAGAGTAGATAGGATATCATCTCCATCACATTACTGGTGTGGGAAGATTAAAGTTATTGTCAGACTTGCGAACGAGTCCGAGTGAACAAGTTCAGGCTCTTCCATAGGTAAGGTTGTCTATCGAAACGCTGGTGCTTAACACTTCACAAACTTCTTGTACTTAGAATAGAATAGAATAGAATGAGGCTATAGGAACAAACCTTCTGGCCCATTCTTGGGTCGGATAATTACTTCGATAATTATTCGGTTGTTTACCCAAGTCCCATGCCGTATTTCTAGCCGCGTTAACCATGTCGGCAGCGGGATTCGAACCCGGGTCTTTCCGCTCGCAAGCAGATTCGCTCACCAGTCGACCAAGCTGGTGATCATCATGTGCAATTGATTGCTGGTGATCATCATGATCACGGCGCTGGTGATCACGACCAAGCTGGTGATCAGTCTGCTAAAATTATTCAAACTAGGACGCAGTTGGACAGAACATTTAGTTTGTTGTGAGAGTTTCTTCTGGATCCCCTGAAAATTTATTTTTTGAATTCCTGTTAACAAAAGGCAACACAGCAACGCTCGTATCCTTGAAAATAATTTAGAAATATTTGAGGCCAGCTGCGCTCTGTTGATTTTAGAACAAAATCAGAATGACGGGAAAGAGCCAAAAAATAAGTATCCTCTAACGAAATTTTTCTCTTTACAGTTTTTCCCAGCATACCTTGTGATGTATATTTATGCGTAGTCTTCCCTCAAGTCACTTCACAAATGCAACCGAGCTCCAAGATCGATTAAGGAAAGACCTAATTTTGACCTGAAACACTGAAAATATAATTGTAATTACATATGTACTGTTTTCTTTTTTATTGTTTCTTGAATGAGATAAAAATATAAGAAGCGGTGCTGTATATCTGGTGAACTCTAATCATTGCTACTGGTAGTACAAAGAATCGTTAAGAAGGTGCAGCCTTTTAAAACTTATATGACAATGTGACACAGGAAAAACTAGCCGAAGGTAAACGCTTATAACTCAAAAAATATTTAACCTACGAAGATAAAACTAAAACCACATGAAAGGGTGTACTCTGAAGTTTAATATTTTGTATAATGGTCATTTTTATTATTAAGTATCATTCTAGAGATTTTAAAAATAAGTGGATTTTTAAGATGGGTCAACTTACCAGCGAGTGGCATGTTTTCATTCTTGAACAGTACTACGCAAATAAATATCAAGCCAAAGTGAAACGAACATATGTCAAAAAATTCAAATTCAATATGAACATTAAGCGTGTTAACACAGTGGGCAGCAAATGGAGAGTAAATGGCCCAATATATGATTTTACCACCGGTCATTCAACAAGACTTTCCCGCGTGAACTGAGTGACAGATCTATTTAATTTTAGTTCAAGTACAAAAAACGTACGTACACCTATTGTCTTCCAGCTCCTTTTTTGCTAGCCGTATCTTATGTCCGCATGAGCAGACGTTCTAGGTAATTGAAGTTTAAAAAATCTGTCCAGAAAACGGCTCGTTTAACTTTAATCAAAAACTAGGCAAATATGGCGAAAAGTGCTCTCTCTCTCTCTACATGGTCACATGATAAATACGTAATAACTTCGAGCATTAATTGAATTCTTACAAGATGAATATATCACATACACATTTTACGTTAATTGAATGTAATCAATTTTCATAACGAGAGAGAGACGTCGCAAATTGGAGGAATCCAAACCCCCTGACATGAATACTGTATTATGCATTAGTGAGGCCAACACAAGAAAAGTATAAACACAACTAATAAGCTTAAAATTTACTTGAAAAACACATGAAAAACACGTAAATTTGTTATAATCAAAGTAGCCTTATTTCCTCAAATCGACCAATTCCACTCACAATAATTATTTAAATCACACAATGTCGAGTGGTTGCGGAATTGAAACACTGTTCCATCTAACAACACATCCTAAGTACACGCGGACACGACAAAATTCACTGAAAGAACACTCCAATCCCATCACTTAACCTCACTCTTAACTTTGACCTACGATATTCCTTTGCCTCCTGACGTTCCATCAGTCAATTTACTAACAATATTATCATCATGGGGTATTCAGTTCGAAGAATTTCGATACACGGACGCACACACTATCCGCACACACGCTCAGCAGCCCTACACATCGCGCGGCACACCCTATGTTTACACTATGTATGCGCAAGCTCCTCCCGCTGGTTTCTAACCTCCACTGGTTTTAAAGGGCCCAAGATAAAGTCGCATCCATTGATATTTCCACTTGGTTGCTATTGTAGATATTCCGAAGTAGTCACGTACACATTAAAGTCAAATTGGTAATGAAGTCCCGAGCCTTTCAGAATAAATTACTGGTAATACCTTTCCAAGTTTATGTGAACTTTTTCCAAGAATCCAATTACTCCTAGAAGTGGTAATCGTTGTAGATGTAGATGTTCCGATAGATTCCGACAGCTTACGTTAGATTCTGATCCCGATCCTGATCTTGACTGATCCCGTAGATTACGTAAATTCCGTAGGTCCTGTAGGTCCCGTAGGTCTCGTAGGTCCCTCCCTAAAATGAGAGAAAAGTCCTCCACAAGTGCATGCCATGATAGAGCTACCCTACTACGCTTATGCCTTGATAGAGGTGCCCAATTGAGTATATTTCTGTTTCCTATACCAGAAGTAATCTCACCTCCTGCCGATGTGTCTGTCTTTTGCTTGTTGTCGCCCCGATGTCGCTCGCACCCCCAGCTTATAGACCCCCGCCGTAGAATCGTTCTCGCTCCTAGCACTGTCGCTCACACTTATCGCCTTGCTATATTGATCACGTTGGTTTCCTGACTGCTGCTTGTATAATTCGTTGGTGTTTTCTAGAAACACGCCTCCTAACTTTTGGCCCCTCCTTTCACCTTTGGTCTTGCTTGTAACCGTTTGCAGATTTGACCGTTAATCTCTTCAATGTTTCCCACGTTTTCGAGGCTCTCGTAGGACATATTTCACCTGCTAGGCGTCCGTCGCTCAGGCTTGCTTGCGCTGCTTGTTTTGTTTGTGTTCTGCTACGCGATAGCCGTTAGCTTTTAATGGGTCTGAGGCCCAACTGCTCGCATTCCCCACATACCTGTTCACCTTCCCACATCCTTTTAATGTATCACACACATCCTTAAACGTTAACACATCATTCCACATCACTATTCTTTATCACTACTATCACCACATCACTACTACCACCACACAAACATATCATTTTTAAACTTCTGAGTGTTGCGTTACCATGACATACTTCATAAGATACTTACAAAATCTCAAAAGAAAAATTTATATTCCCTTCATAAATTAGGATAATGAACAACGATATGTTTCCTTGCTCCTACGCTGGAAATAGATGGGAAAATTATTTAAAATAATAATATTCTGAGATAAGGGGATCTGTAGGTTGTGTTTCCCATGTACTGGGAATGTATGGTTAATTACTTCTAATCTATTTTCTTGAAACTTGACATAAATACTTAACCCCAATAAACTAATTATTTACGGGTTTCAACTGATTAGTATAATACTTCCATGTGACTACATCTGGGACACTGTGATCAAATCCTCAATGCTGAGGAACTCATGTGCTTCATTTTCAACTTTAGACTTGGCCGCAAATTCAACAAGTTTCTGGCGAAGTTCTGAATATACATCTGGTTGTCAGCTTGGCGAGCGTGACTACTGTAATATACATCTGGTTGTCAGGTTGGCGAGCGTGACTACTATAATATACATCTGGTTGTCAGGTTGG
>VCRD01007523.1:2660-21060 GCA_006783055.1 Trinorchestia longiramus
TGGTTGCAATAAATCTTCAAGTTGCCAAAACTGTTAGTTACTACAGGTAGGCAACTCCAAAACAAATGAGATCTGAACATTTTATGTATCTTGTACGATGAACCCAAATTTAAATGGATTGCAGAAAAATCTTGAATATTGTATTATTAAGATCATTTAAATAAAATGTAAAAAAAGTATTCGACACACTAATAAAAGTTAACGTTAAAACGGAAGTACACCATTATTTAAATTTTTAGATATACTGAAACGAAGCGAAAGATCTAAAAAATTCAAGATAAAAATCTGAAGGAGATCGAGTGCAACAGATGCTTTCATTCAATGCTTGACGGTTGCAGAATAAGAAGCGCAGTATATATTAGGTCTCCACCTAGGTTTCCGAACTTTAGCCAAAAAATGCAAAATTTATTATTCCAATTGCCCAAAAGTATCAATCAACATTAATTAAAATATTCTCCACTGACCTGAACACATTTTTGCCATCGTTCCGGTAACAAATCAATTCCGCGATCGTAATGCATTTTAAAAATTTTGCCCCAATTGAAACTCGTAAAGCAGAAAGTTGCGAATAACCTCTCAGGACGTCTCCATTGTTGAACAAGCAAGTGCAAACAATACAGGGTGTGTCAAAAAAATGTACTCACCCTTTAACCGTTGCTAACATGCTGTCTTCTTCGTGTTGCAGGTGTGAGGTTCGAACCTTTGCGAACATGATTAAATGTGATTAAAGAATCATGTTCGCAAAGGTTCGAATCTCACACCTGCAACACAAAGAAGACAGCATGTTAGCAACGGTTAAAGGGTGAGTACATTTTTTTGAGGCACCCTGTATATGGTGCGTAAAAATGTGTTCAGACCAAAAGAGAATATTTTAATTAATGTTGATTGATACTTTAGGACACTTGGAGTAATAAATTTTTGCATTTTTTGGCTAAAGTTCGAAAACTCAATTGGAAACCTAATAATTCCTTAATTATACCATGGAGAAGTCTAAAGAATTACCAAAATGCACTACAGCATATTGTTGCCCTTCATAACATTAGAGATTTAGGACATACGAAAATTGCAATCAAATTAGAAACACCAATTTGAATCACTGGTGACATGATTCATCGGCTAAATTCTTGTCAGTCACCTGTTAGTCTACCACACTCTGGTGCACATCTAAAACTTCAGATCGTATGGCCAGAAATATTGTTCGTAAAGTGAACAAACCCCTAGAATGACTAGGTCTGAACTTCAGAAAGATTTTGAAGCTGCTGGGACAAAGGTTTGCAAAAACACAGTTAAAAACTTCTCTGAAGCGAAGGGTTCTGTTTTCGAACAATAAGAAAGATACCTCTGCTGAAGCCTATTCATTAAAAATTGTCTGCAATTTGCCGATAATTATTTGGAAAACTTGCAAAATTTTAGAACACTACTATGGTATGACAAGACGAAGATCGAAATATTTGGCCAAAATCGTGTTAGTTGCGTTTGGAGATAAAAGACTCTGTATGTGATTACAAAAATACCAAAATAATTTCAAAGTTTCGCGGACGCAAGATAATGACATGGGGTTCTTTTTTTTTAGCAGGTACTAGCAAATCTCATACTATTGAAGTCATATACGATGACACGATGTATCGGAAGTTTCGTTATCATTTTTTTCGTCTACAACGAACCTGAACTTACCAAGAGGAAAGACGTTTCAGCAGGACAACGTTCAAAAACATACGGCCAAGCATGCATCTTCATAGTCACAGCGGAATAAAATAAAGATAATGTAGTGGTCAAGACTAGACAACCTCACTGAAAACTTCTGGCGACAATTCAAACTAAGAATTCAGAAAACAGACCTATGAACTCTAACGATTTGTGAAGATTATGCCATGAAAAGTGGTCCAAAATACCACAAAATTTCTATTTCTACATATTTAGCCTTTGATTGCAAGAAAGACATGGAATATCACAATGCAGATACAATATCATTACATATAAAACAGCGTCTTATCTCTGCTCCTATTGGAAGCCAAAGGCTTATTAGGCTTTTTCTTGAGATTAGATTAACTAATTTTCTAGATGGACATTTGTAAGAACCTCAAATAACTATCCTACGCTGTAATAGCAAACAAAGGTCATACCACCGAATACAAGCTGTTTCTCATAAGTGCATCAAGTTAGTTGATGCACTTATTGGTAGTTTTGACACGTTTTGGTGTCAAAATTGGTTGGTAATTGGTTTGGTTGGT
Source organism: Trinorchestia longiramus (assembly GCA_006783055.1). Taxonomy (NCBI): domain Eukaryota; kingdom Metazoa; phylum Arthropoda; class Malacostraca; order Amphipoda; family Talitridae; genus Trinorchestia; species Trinorchestia longiramus. Next base: position 4,892 of record VCRD01007523.1, read on the forward strand.
AGTTTTTTGACACGTTAGTTCGACATTTTTTAATGTTCATGATCTATTGATTTTATGATACGACTTTAAAGTTTAATACTTCGCACAAATACACAAAAAAAATTCAAATGTCATTTGTTTTGGAGTTGCATAAATATATGAACTGAAACTTTTAGTAACGTGATGAATATTTATTGCCCCCAATGTACGTATTAAATTAATTTACGTCTTCTACAGGTTTTTGCGTGGTACGATTTACATATTTGTCTTGAACTTCTGTATTAATATCAGGTTGTAACAGGAGTTCTGTCCATTTTTTTGATTTGAAATAAAGTGAAAATCCTGTGAAAAATATATTTATTTAGTTTTCAACATAGTCACTATTTTTATTAATTACATCTTCCCATCTTGCCATAAGCTTTCTGATTCCTTCTTCATAGAATTTAGCCAGTTTGGACTCAAAAAAAGAAACTAGCTTCATTTCGACCTGTTCTCTTGATGTCAGCCTTTGTCTCATTAAATAATTCTGGAAGCTCCTGAAAAAATGAAAATCGGTTGGAGCATGATCGGGAGAATATGGTGGGTGATGCATGACTTCCCAGCCAAATTCTTCAACGAGATTTTTGGTTGCTCTTGAAGTGTGGGGTCTGGCATTGTCATGGTGCAGAATCACTCCTTTTTGATTGATCAAAGAAAGCCGTTTTTCCTGTAAAACTGCTTTTAAACGAGTTAGCTGCTGACAGTAAACTTCAGATGTTATTGTTTGATTGTCACCCATTAGTTCATAATAAGCAATTCCCTTCAAATCCCACCATACACACAAAATAATTTTTTTTAGGGTGCAGTCCACTTCTCGGCTGTGGAATTGGCTTTGAACCAGACTTAGCCACTGTCTTTTGCGCTTAACATTGTTGTAAAGGATCCACTTCTCGTCGCCAGTTATGATTCGGTCTGAAAAAGGTGCCTGAAGTTCACGAGAACGCAGTGAAACACAACAGGTCACACGCTGTTGCCTGTTGATTTCTGACAAATCGTGTGGGACCCATTTCCCAGCCTTCGACACTTTGCCAAGTCTTTTCATTTCCCGATATATGGTCATATGGCTTACATTAAAGGTTTTGCTCAGTTTTCTAGTAGTGCAGGTTGGATTTTCATCAATGGCAGCTTGCAATTGCTCACTATTGAGTTGTTTTGAGCATCCTGCTCTCGGTTCATCTTTCAGACTGAAGTCATCCTTTTTGAAACGTGAAAACCCTCTTCTGCAAGTCTTTTTATTCACAACATCATTTCCATAAGTGTCATTGAGTGTTTTTGCTGCTGAGCTTGCCGTATTGCCTTTACGAAATTCAAACAGTAAAATATGCCTGATATGCTCTTTACTTGGAGTGTACATTAGGGCTAAAAATAGTTATTAATAACGATAATTATCACACAATCTGAAAGAAGAAATAATATTTTATTAATTTCCATAGATAAGCATACAACATTAACAAGCTAAATTGAAGTAATCGTGCCCTAAACATATAGCTCAAAAATTGGACAGAACTCCTGTTACAACCTGATACTAAGGAACTTCACATCACACACCTTGTCACTTTTGGCCTTAGCCTTTCACTCTTAATAGGAGACCTCACGCATAATTCTTGAAATTACTTACTTCTAACACTTGATCAATTAAGTTTGAGTAATGGCATGTTTCTCATGGATATCGCATACTTGAAGCGCGAAGGTATTGCGCTTCTGTCGTAATAGGAGTGACGAAAAGCACATAAAACCCTCTATATTTCTCTACATGTTCTCATAAACAGCTACCTACCTAATTTAGAAAAAATGCGAGCGTACACTGTATACATCACAACAAAATGATTGCACCCTCTTCGATAGTAATTCTTCCCCAACGTATCAAGACTCGGCAAATCAACTTAAAGCCTAAACCCAAAAGCAACTCACCCCTCCTCTCTGTACACGATGGCAATTGAAGACAGGGTGCCTTTGTACTTCGGTCGACTGGCATCAGGCTGAGGACCTTGTATTCTGCTTTTCGCTACGTCGAACGGAATGTTCAGGATGCACGCAAGCACACCAGTTCCAAAACCTACGAAGAATTTCTGCAGATTGTTTTGCCACTTTTCCTACGGACAAAGATTTATCCATAAGCGTTAGGACAACTTCCACTAAGAAAGCTCGTCAAATACACGGACTTAATCATAGCACAGTAACTAAGCATGCCTATAGCACCGCTCCAATAACATCAGCATAAACCTCATAATTGAACAAGGAATTTATTCATTTATTTTTCCATATAAATAGTTTTATGCATCAGAAAGTACAGTACTTTCAGGCAGTACAGTCAACATAGAAGCTGCAAACACCTCTGGAGTTCTTGCCCTTAACACGTTGACTCCCGAAGTGGTACGTATGTGTACCACTGAGGTTAGGTTCTGTAATTTTTTCAGATCCTTCTAGTGACTATGCGTACAAAGTGAAGTTTTACACCAATCAGGCAATCGGAGGCAACGTGTTAAGCTGGCCGGACACTCGGTATGCGCAAAGAGAGACGTTATCTCTAGTTAGAATTGACGTAAGCAATTGACACTGCTCGGCAAACAAATTATTTGAGCACAATGCATAGTGACAATGGGATAAGAATAATTCGTTGTTATACTCATCATCAAGTAAGAATGGATAACCATAAGTACATTTGGAGGAAAGGGGGGGAGAGAAAATCTATTTTAATAATTATTATTTCGCAAATATTACCCAACGTCATTTCATAAAATGAATTATCAAGGATACACTTCATTTTTTGCAGAACAATTAATCATTGACAACGTCAGTAGAATTGACACGAAAATTCATTATAGAGAGGCATGAACAGGAACAGAGTTCATCCGAAATTTTTAAACTAAGGAGAAACCTCAAAATCAACAGGATGTTGATAGAACAAATTGACCTGCTACTTGCCAGAGTATCAAAGTTCTAAAGTCAAAATTGAATAAATGCTGGAAGAAAATACTTTCAGAAATAGTTCGTACGGCCAATTAAATACTTCCCTAAAAGACTTCGCAAAATAGTAAAGGTAAAAGGGAAGCATTAAAAAAATTTTGCAGTCATTGATTAATAAATTACTTTCTAACTGTTAAATTCAGACCTTGAAATAAATGTGTTTTTGAAGAAAAACATTGTTTTTTTCAACAATATTTATTCCCTACCCTGTAGATTGTTGTATTTGGTGGCAAGTTGTACACAGACGCATAAAATTATGAGTGAACAGCTTAGATCTGCCAGACATGTGCAATTATTTGTTGAAGGTGAGAAAGAAATCTAAGAAGACGATGCAAGACACTCACTTGCCTGACCGGGAGCACCTCAGTGTTTATAGTATGGAAGAGACCAAAGTAGACCATGTTAAAGGTGCCATTGCGACCGATGGTGGCGGTCATGCCCTTGTTGAGGCCTAGCAGCCCCTCTCTAGCGATGATCTCGCGTGCTACCACAAATGGACCCGGAGTCACCGAATGCTTGGCCCTGCGGACAAGTCACAGTAAATAAAATACAATCTTCATCCGATGCAAAATTGTTTTTCGAAAGAACAAAGTTTTCATTACCTTTAAATAATTTGGCAACATCAAATGAAAGTGGAAATATTAGCACGGGCCAAACAAGCACTCACTTGTTGGCCTGCTGAGCAACCTTGACTACCTCGAAAGGGTTCACGAGGATCGCTTCCGTCACGCCCGACCCCAGGCCCGCCACAAAGTAAGTCTGACACACGGGGTGCACAAAACAAAAATAAAAAGCTTGGGAAACCTTAAATTCTGAAGGAGTTTATCTGAAACCTTTATTGCGAAACCTTCTAGAAATGAAAATATACCATCGTTTTTAACTTTTCGTTTTTTAACTTTGCAAGGATATATTGGACAGGTTTACGCAGAGCAGAAAAGGTTTCAAAGGAAGCAACCGTCATGTAACTCGCCAATCATCATCGCTAGAGTAAAGTAATTAATCATCATAACATGCTTACGGTTTGCGTAGTAAAAACATCGATTAGTCGAGTTGTTCTGAAAACACACTGTGCCACTTACTGCAATATTGAGGTGAGCTTGTTCCAGTACCTGCTTTGCTGGTTGCACTGAGTGCGGTGACTGAATACTGTCAAATGCGTATGCTTAAACCCTCAGTGAAAAATTGACGTCTAACAGCTATTTATCAAGAAAAAATATGCCATGAATAACTGCAATTTCAAGCTGAGATCATGAATGAGCTAACAATGTTACTCATAACACTACAGGGTGTCCCAAAAAAAACGATACACAATTTTCAAGGGCTGTAATTTAGAAACTATGAAACTTACAAAAAATTGGGAAGTCACGTTTTGTTTTCTTATGCTTTGTTATCATTGATACGGCTTCAACTCGTAAGTTGAATTACGTATGAATACGAAAGCGTGATCTTAAACTATTTAAGCTTTTACCGATCGAAGAGCCTCTCCATTATGCAACTCACAAAAAAGAACAAAGAACATTCATCGTTGAGAAATATTTTCAAGTGAAAAGGTTCCAACAGGTCATTCAATCATTTCCTGAAAGACAGTCTTCAACAAAGATGACTATTTGGAGAAATGTTACTAGGTACAGAACCGAAGGAACAAGCCTGAATTTCACCAAAGGTCGATCAGGACGGAAAAGAACAGGGCGATCAGAAGAAAATGTTCGAATTGTTCAAGGAGCACTTACAGAAAATCCGCAAATCTCTGCAAGAAAAAGTGGATTAGATGTTACTAAATCAACATTCAACAAAATTATAACTTTGGATTTGAAGTGGCATCCTTACAAGATGCATGCGCGGAACAAACTACTCGATAACGATCTTCCTCGGCGGCTGAATTTTGCTCAATAGTTTTTTGCAAAGAAATGTTCGGTTTGTGGACGGCATTGTGGTTGGCGATGAGGCCACTTTTCATTTGAATGACAAACTAAATAATCACAACGTTCGCACATATGCACCGAAGAACCAACCTCCTAATTTCAAGACCGAGAAACGGCTGAAAGTTATTAAAAACATGGTTATAATATCATAAAATTCGAAGTTTAACAAAAGTGTGCAAACAGGTTTTCAGTATCGGTCACTAAAAATACAGCTTAAAGAAAACGATTGGATCAATTCTTCCGAAATTTTGTACAGAGATGGAACAAATGTTAAGAAACAAAATGTGACTTTCCAATTTTTTGTATGTTTAATAGTTTCTGAATTACAGTCCTTGAAAATCGGGTATCGTTTTTTTGGGACACCCTGTATAATTTTCATTTCATTTTCACAGCTCTAAAATTATCTACAGTACGTCCTAAAATTTGAAATAAGTTTGGCTACTACAGAGAAATATTATTTTTATATGCTACTAGAGAGAATTCTCTGACATTGTCAACTTTGTTTCCAACTGCTCTACACAGCGTCGACGTGATTACAACAAAGAAATACGTTTGCCATCAATGCATCTCCCTGCTATGTACTTGGTTCGTAAAAACGTTTTGCCATTTGAAGAGCGAGTGCATTAAAGCACACTTGCTTTCATGATCAAAATTGCGCAAAATTTCGAAAATCACGGAACAATGAAATATTCTTTAATATACTCAGCTTATAGTGAAATGCAGTCACGTTAAAGTATATGCAAAACATCCCAGATATTCGAACTTTATTGTGTGACTTTTTTGGCTGTTACTGTGAAAGTTATTTCCTAATGAAATGCTGAAGAAATTTTTGCCCCAAGTTCGCAACCTCAAGTATCAATTCTTCTTTTGATACCGAGAGGAAAGCCTTTTTTCAAATACAAGTCATGAGTAAGAGGAGAAGCAACAGCTCGTGTACACAGGTAGAAGCGAGTACACATACACAGCATCGTATGAGCAAACAATAGAAGCAAGCAATTGAAAAGAACAATATAGCAGGAAGTGGCACAAGTACACAACGGTTAAGGCATGCATGACATACAAAATGTCAGTAGATACGTTCACTACAAATCATAAACTTGAAAAATAAACGAGGATGAAATCGGGTCACACTAATAATGGAGGTATAGTCAAGCATAGCATTCATGACGTCAACTAATCATGCATCAATCTACGGTTGTTAAAATAATTGGAAGTCATGTGCATCAACTTCAACGAAGATAATTCAGCTTAAATGGTCGACTGTTGTTGAATGAGTCACAAAATGTGCGAGGCAGAGCCTTTTTTTAAATGGTTGACTAGTTGTTGCCACTCGACGAGTTCTACCTTGAAAAAATCCACTGTAAGGGAATTATTGTCCCCCTGAAAACATGATGCAAAAAATTTACTCGTAATGCTCATCAAAAATCCTCCTTACTTAATTCAAACTCAGGGATGATTTCAATAACCGTCCCACAACGGCCATGTCTACGGTATTTTCAGTACTGGGTATCTGTATTTTTACAAACAAAAGCTTGTTTATAAAGGTAAGCTTCTCACATGTATCTAACTAAAGTGTACAAAAACAATGAAGAACTCATTCCAAACCTACTGCTTCAAAACTGATATAACTCGAAGAAAAATCTGCACAGATCCGACGGACTCACCACAGGGTTAGAAGCTCCCATGAGTTCTTTGTAGATTTGGAATGTCAGGAACTGGAAAAAAATTAAAGTAACTATCGATTGTTCCATATAGTTAAGAATATGGAACTAAATAAATATTTCACTAATCTTCTGCTTTGAACTCAATCTATTTGTATTCTATACAAGTCATTTATCCGAAGTCACACCTTCATGCCTCCCTTTCGAGAAATTTTAAAGGTAAAAATCACACCTTCATGTTTGCCTTATGGGTAATTATAAGGTAAAATAATACACATACTCGTATGTACATATACTGTACAGTATGTGAACATTCAACACACGTTAATTAATTTTACACCCTTTTGAACATCTTGAACAATTCGGAAGATATACAGGTAACGTACGATTGCTCTGCACCTTAATATTGCTGCATTACTTCGGAAATCCATCAATATTGAGATTGGATAGTCATTCCAGAGTGGATCGTCATTTCAAACTGAGTAGTCATTTCAAACCGAGTAATCATTTCAAACCGAGTAATCATTTCAAACCGAGTAATCATTTCAAACCGAGTAATCATTTCAAACCGAGTAATCATTTCAAACCGAGTAGTCATTTCAAACCGAGTAGTCATTTCAAACCGAGTAGTCATTTCAAACCGAGTAGTCATTCCAGTGAGCGCCAATGAAGTCAGCAGAGGCACCACGCAACAATACACAATTTACTCCTAAATAATTTATTTTTATGTCCAGTAATGCAAGGCCTGTATAGCCTACAGCAATAAATGTCTGATCAAAAATTGTCTAAATTTCAAGAATTTATCATTGCCTGATATCTGAGCTCTAATTTGAATTATTTAAAATCAGATAAATTAATCATACAAAATATGAATGATGTAACTCTGATGCTACTGTATTAACGTTAGGCAACTTCAACAAGCCCTTACAATAATTACTAAAATTATTCACTCACACACTGGTGAGTTCATCAAATTGTGTTTTTTTATCAATACCAGCACATTGAGAGCTAAATATTCCTACATTACCTACATGCTATATCTTTAAACATTCCTTTAATGCCTAGTATATATTTAACCAATTCCCACAATACCTACTATATCTTTAAACATTCCTACATTACCTACTATATCTTTAAACTTTCCTACATTACCTACTATATCTTTAAACATTCCTACATTACCTACTCTATATTTTAAAAGTATTCACAACATTTTTTTTTTCACCAGCTTGGTCGACTGGTGAGTGAATCTGCTGGCGAGCAGGAAGACCCGGGTTCGAATCCCGCTGCCGACATGGTTAACGCGGCTAGAAATACGGCATGGGACTTGGGTAAACAACCGAATAATTATCGAAGTAATTATCCGACCCAAGAATGGGCCAGAAGGTTCGTTCCTATAGCCTCATTCTATTCTATTCTTGTTTTCTGTTTGAGTCTATAGCACGCTTACCTTGACAGCACGCTTAGGAGTCTCTACGAGCACAGGCGGTATGACACCCTTGTAAAGAGCAGTAAGCCCCTCGTGCCGGGCCGTCTTTTTAAGACAGTCGAGCACAGAAGTGTAGTAGTGGGGGTCAGTAGAGTTACCCCCTGCTTTCTGCAGCTGAAGGCGAGTTTTGACCACATCAAGGGGATGCATAATGCAGATCTCACAAAATCCTGTAAATGGTCAAATCAGGATAAATACATTGATTATTTAAAAACATATTTTAATCCAGTGAACAAATGCTGCATATCCCAGATCTCTTGTTAAACAATTGTACACAAAAGCAAAATGCTGCTTAAAATAAAATATAACCTATAGCAATTGATCATTGGCTATAGTGTCATGCTTTATAGCATTCAGAGTGGTATATGTCAGAGCATCTTGAGTATTCTTCTACTTTGACATCTCATCTTTCTTCAAAATATACACCCTTTTGAAGTCATTTAGGGCTTTGCTCCAAACAAACCTGTAAACCTTTCTTTTAATATATTAAAGCAGAAAATATTTATTATTCTTTTTTCATCACTTGACATGATCACTTCCCAATTATTTATTCAGTCAGACACTCACTACCATATTCTGAAGAGGCACTGAGGTTTATAGTGGAGACCAGTGCTTTAGTTGAAGTATGAATGATTATTCTTTGAAAACCCATTCAATAGTCAAAATTAACAACAAAGCATTCAACATAAATTTTTGCAAAATCAAAGACCATAGAAGTAAATATTTTTTATCACATTTTCAAAATCAAAATACAGTACACAAAACATGAGAAAAAAGCAATTTCTCATCTAACAAGAATTTATTTGTATCACACTACTCCAATATAACTGACATTTATACTATCTAATAATCAATACCTTTGGAAATATCCCTTATAGTCTTTTGCAATTGCATAGGTATATCATCCACTGTTGATTGATGTAAATTCATGTGATATATTTTTGGCACCGAAAAATTTACCTGCATCTAGAATCAAGCCATTAAGGCAGATGACTAATCCAGAGAAAGGTTAAAGAACAATCAAAGAAAACTATTTTCATCAAATTTTTCATCTAAATTCACATTTAAATAGTAAATATTTAATAGGTCGATCTATTCATAGATAACACGGCTAAAAAAGAAAAATATCCATGGAAAGTCATGTCTTTCATTCATGTACCACAATACATGTACATACAAATCTGTGACAAGATAACGCATTACATACATCAAGGATATGGGATGTATGCAGGCCCCAGACAAAGAAACTTAAGATTTTATGTAATCAGGGATATGCTTTGACTTTTCACCAATACGTCATCAAAGTTAATTGCTAGGTATAATAATTACTCACCTGCAGAACCACCAGCAGCCAAATTTATTGCTACATTTCGTAGCTCGAGAGGATTTCTTTTAACTTGAGAAGCCATTAGGGTATAAGTACTAAAGTTGTATGGACCTAAAAAATACAAGCATTATATTAAAATCACACAATTTAGGGAGTCAATTATTTTACAAAGAATCATGATGAAAACCTACCTAAACTAGAAAAGCTAACATTTCTGTATATCATGAGGTTAGTCTAAAATTTGTGAAATGAAACAAGTCAAATAATAACTGTAGGTACTATCTATATGTATATACTGGTAGACCATCAATTTCCAGGTACTTACAGATTATACTTTTTTCAAGCCACACAAATTTATGATGAAAACTTTGAAATGGATAGAACTTTGGAAGTTCTAACCACCACAAAACTAGTATACTATATTACAATAGCCAGTACTAAGTATTAGGTTGTTACAAAAATAATGGCCGATTTCAGAAGCATGCATTTAATCCTTGGTAAATGAACAATAGAGATGTTAAACTTAGTCAAAATATGAACCCTGAGCAGCTATGCATCTGTGCCATCAGACTACGAGATTATTTATCCCTTGTTGATACAAAGTTAATGGCTGTGATGCAACAAAATCTTTGAAGGTCGTTTCCACCTCTTGTTTAGACCTAAAAGTTTTACCATCCAAAAATGTGCTAAGTGCTTGAATAAATGATAATCAGTAGGTGAAAGATCTGGAGAATATGGAGGATGTGGTAAAGTCTCGTATCCCAGTTCTGTGAGTTTCTGGACGGTCATTCTTGTAACATGTGGTCGCGCGTTATCGTGGAGCAGAATTGGATCACGTCGATTCACTAATACCGGTCTCTTTTCGCTCAATCGAGCAATGCATACCAGCGAGATCATTGCAGTATCTCTCTGCATTAATGGTCTCATTGACTCCCAAAAACTGTAGTGAATAACACCTATTGCAGACCACCAGACAGTCACCATAATCTTTTTCTGGTGCAACATTGGCTTTGGGAAGTGTTTGGGGGCTCATCACGATCGAGCCATTGACCTGATCGTTTACGGTTATCATAAAGGACCCACTTTTCGTCACAAGTGACAATTCGGTCAAGAAAGGGATCGTTGGTGTTGCGCAGAGAGAGCATCGAGCACACTTCAAAACGCCTAAGCTTTTGATTCTCATTGAGCTCATGAGGAACCCATTTATCAAGCTTTTTCACCTTTCCAATAATCTTCAAATGGCGCGAGACTGTTGCAATTCTGACACCAAGTGTCTGAGACATTTCTCTAACACTTTGACGTGGATTTTGCTCAACAACCGCATGCAATTGCTCGTTTTCGAGACTACCCAAACGTCCTCTACCCTCTTCATCTTTAAGCTCTCATCACCACTCCGGAATTTCCCGAACCACATTCGTACTATCCGATCCCTTGTGGACTCTTCTCCCCATGCTTGGTTGATATTGGCAGAAGCTTTGGAGGCGTTGTGCCCAAGTATGAACTCGTGCAACATAAGTCGGCGAAGGTCATGTTTTGTCATGTTCATCATGGAGGGATTCTATCCTTCAAAATTATGTTCTGTCTGAAAAGAAGTTACAAAATATTAATGAGCACACATTAATTGTTATGCATACCAAGGTTCATAGAAAATAAACTAAAAACGTTGTGTTAAAATTACTTTTCAAACCCCAGACCTTCGAGCGGCCATTATTTTTGTAACAACCTAATATTTTAACACCCTTTCTGCTTCTTTACTTTGTTAATGTTAGCCATGATTGTTCTATATCATTACATTATTTGGAAATTATTTTAAAAATTTCTTTTTCATTCTTATTTCACATACAAATTTTAGATACAGAGTTATTTCCTGTAAAGTGAAACAAGTTCTACAATCATCACCATGGGTATATTCAATTTTTCAATTTTGGTACACTATCAATTTTGATGAATTTGGGTACATACATTCATGCACATATCAAAATATGTTCTGTCAAATTGTAGGTTGAAAAACTAAAAACTGCAATAGTAAGATGGCTCAAGTCAAGGGCTCAAAAATGTTGTATGACATGAAATGCCAACTTTGAGTACCAGTTTCAAGCCAAGTCTTGAAAATTCCATAGCCAAATTTGAAACATCAATTATTCTTCAATCTTCTCTTGATATAATAGGTTAGTTTACTAGTCTTACTCTAGCATTCAATCACAGCTGCAAAAAAAGAAGAATGTGGAAAATTTGCACTCAACTTTAAAATGTCATAACATTGAGTTGTGGCTCAGTATGCATAGTAGTACATTGTTATTATGATGTCAAAATTTAATTTTTTTTCAGAAATATAAGTAGAGCTATTGCTATTTAAAGCTTTGAGCAAAAATGAGTAATGAATTTTGCTTGTTTATAAAACCTTCACTTTTGAATAAATCTTTAGTTTTTAACAACCATTAGAAAGGGTAAATTTTTCTCTGCCACAGGACACACATATTTTGTGGATGCGTTTTCTCATGAAGTAGTGATGAGCAATTTAACTTTATGCAGTACAGAGGTTAGCAATGTAATTTGATTAACTCTCTTCATACACTTGGTTACTCTTGTAAAATGATTTATTAGTTAAATGAACACTCATAAGTTGATTTTTTTAAATATAGCATTTGCATCATGACCTGATAATAACAAAATAAAAACAGTACTAAAGTTTAACATTCTACTGGCAAAATACAATTGTATTTTGAATTTTAAAAACAAAATGTTGTAATGCTAATGTAGATATTTCTTACACTGTTTACAGGCTCTTATTTACATGTATCAGCTTCCATGCAACTGAAATATTCAAACAAAGTACAAGCAGATTTCAACAGGACAAGTAGTACAGTTGGCCAAAACAAGTCTGAATGCTACTTGCTAACATACAAAAAAGTGATTGGCCTGAAATCTGTCAAGGAATATTGGGCAAATGAACAGAAATTGCAGCCACAATATACTGTCCAAAGTTTTAGTGAGAGTTCCACAAGAATTTAACCTTGCTCAGCTAATACCTCACATAATTAATAAACCCTATAAAAAGTAAAAACTTGTTACAAATTTTGATTTGCTTCACAGAGGATGCTTTAAAAGAAAGTGATAGATGAGCCAGTGCTTTTAAGAGATTTAAAGCTAGTGAGTCAGTCAAGACTGTTATATCAGCAAGTGAAGAGAAATCTCTCTTGGGGAAAGATTCTTCTAATCTTACTTTACAAAAACAATATTACAATCATTTATTCAGATATCATTATATTCAGAAGATTTCAAGATAATAAATGATAGAGCTGTAGATCAATTAAAGCTTCTCATGAAAAGACAATTTGGAGAAGGTTAAAAATTGGGTAAAACTTGTAACCTAGTAAATAAGTTGTGTGGAGCTTCACTATCAAAAGAAGCTTCTTCAGAAAATGATCCAGTTGAGAAAGCAAAACCAGCTGAGAAGTCAATACAAAGACAACAGCAATTGGGATCCACTTCTAAAGTTTCCAAAAGTCAATACGTGCAATTCATATAAAATATTTTTAATTAAATTCTTCTAAGACATTTAATACTTGAAGGTAATCTGATATATCAAGAAGACAGCCACAAGAAGCTTACAGCAAAGCTGCTTGAGGACAACAATATTGATACTCTAAAGTAGCTTTTTCAGTCACTCAACTTTAATTCAATTGGAAATTAATGGAAAATTTATAAGATAAAAGTTTACAAATGGAATCTGTAAACTTTCTAACTTTGGACTTGGGATAGCAAGAGTTATTAATATTACCATAATTGAGTAGCATGTTCACAAAAAAATATATAAATTAAATTGTTGATGTAAAACAATAAAAAACCTTTCTACTAAACATTAAATGAATGTGTTAAATACTTTTGCATGGTTGAATCATAATTTTTACATCCAGTAAGTAACAAAGAAAAATTTCATCTCAATCACATAAACATGACAGGTTAAAAATTATTCCACAGAATTTGAAAAAAGATTCATTCAAGTTTTAATGAATTATGATGAAAATTACACAGACAAATTATACTGGAATGATGCTTTCATCACAAAAAGTACAGAAATACTCAAAACTGTAATAGAAAATTATGAAGAAATTTCAAACAAAAAATGTAATCAATTAACACGTTGACTCCAAAGCGGTACATATGTGGACCACTTAGGTTAGGTTCCGTAATTTTCTCAGATCCTTCTAGTGACTATGCGTACAAAGTGAAGATTTACACCAGGCAGGCAATCAGAGGCAATGTGTTAAGCTAGACATTATTATATACACTTATGAAAAAATCTGAATACATGGTTCTCAAATACAATTGTTCTGTTATATTTTAGATACTAATCTTAAAAATTAAACCTAAAATTTATAAGCAAGTTATAAGCAACATCCAACTGGTGAATGGCACATCTGCATTCTAGAATTATCAGTTAGACAGTAAATATCATGCAAAAACCCAAGTTAAGATTTTTGAGATAAAATATTCTACACCAAAGTTGATGGTAAAGTTATAAAGCAATTGCAAAGCAGCTTACAGCAATCTCAATACAGTTGAAATAATTATCTATCTATCTCAATAATTTGAAATAGTAGAAACATTTTACAGTGAACCACAAATGTTCTGGTGCCCCCTCCACCAAATATTTCTATCAATTTTAAATATGTTCAAATGATTTCTGAGAACCCTCAAACTACAAGAATAGAATAAGTAAATAATTTATATAAGTAGGAACAACTGTCACATTGCAGCAACAGGTCAGAGTTTTCACAAGGCTAGGAAAGTTTCTCTTTTATCAAAATGCAGAGTGAATGACTTTCTCTTCCCAAAAAGAATTCATGAAAACAGCAAGACATTAAAATGATATACACTGGTCTAATGAGACAAATATAACTAATTAACCACCATTATAGGTACCATAACTAGAGAAACACAAGCCTTGTTCATGATACAGTTATCAGTCTAAGGAAAAACAGTCATTCCTACTGCTTTAAGTTCTTTTACCAATTCTTTCCTTATACTTTCAGGCTTTTCAGAAATAATTTTGATGCATACTAGCTAACTAATGACTCAACATTGCAGATGTGCCAAATGTCAATCAGATTGAAGAATAGATGTTTCAAGAACATGAACAATCTCTCAAAAAGTGGCTCTGACTTCTAAAATATAATATCAAATTTAGTAACAAATGTGCTTGAAAACATTCATTCACGAGTATACTCAATACCCTTCCTTTTAAATAATTTGCATAATTATTAAAAATATTGTTTAGAACTTTATAACAAATTTTGTATTTTTGTACTCTTTATACTAAAAGCATTAAATTGGTCTAATTTTAATTTGTAATTCTCAGAATTATTTAAACTTTAATAAATAGTCTATTCAAAATTTTTAACCAGCTGTATATTAGGTTTTCAATTCTTAATGCTAACACCTAAAGGGTAGTGACTAAGCTACAAGCCACTGTTTCTATCAGCCCTGTATCAAAAACAGAGGAAATTTTAGGGCTGAAACTAAAAGTCATCAGCAGTTGCAGCCTTTAATTCCATCTTAAATACACAAATACAGCATGTTGCCATCCCAAAGCTTTTTACCTGTGCACCAGGCTTGTCAAAAATATTTGCTCAAGATTTTCTTTAAACCATTCAATGCAAAATATAAGCCAAGTTAAGAACCAGCAGTAAAAATCACTGGAAGAGCCCACTTGTCATTAACAAACCTTCATACTTAGTAGGTAGTCACACTCTAATTCAAATAACTGACTGTTAAAACATTCTTTTATTCTATGCATACACAAGGAAATTTTTCATTGTATACCCTTCAACATACCTTACATTCTATTTGTTCTTTCCATACTGCTCCCAAACCATAGAAATAAAGCTTCCTTGTTCATATTTACAACATTCCACAACCAGATGTTTAATTGTTTTGTCTACTCTACTACATATCCAACCTGGTATTCTCCTAATTCAACCTCAATGTGTACCCATTCACACTTAATGCCTCAGACCTGACAGCAAACAGGAGTTCACTGCAAGAACTTGCATCATAGAACATATGAACCTTTGGTACATTCTTATGGACTTAGACTTAGATTTAAGGGCTAATGTTTGGCTGAGGCCTTTAATTCCCTCTAATACACACACATACAAAAGGGTGGCATCCCAGGGTTTTTCTCCTGTGACCCAGGGTTGTCTAAACCAATTCCTCTAGGGCCACCCTGAGTCATTCAATGAAAATGAACCAGCCAAGTGAAGGTATCACTGGGAGTCCAGCTTGTCATAAACAGCCCCACGTGCTTAGCAGGTAGTGACATTCTAGTCAAGGAAACTGAATATTCGACATCAATGTCACTTTTTCCATGCATACACAAGAAATTTTTCATTGCATCCACAAGTCATGTTACATTCCTCAGTCCACCATGCCAAATTTCAGTAGTCTTCCCAGTCATGCTATGCGCCCATTTGTTCAAACACTACTCTTTTCTTCGTCCTTTTGCTGCCGACATGGTTGACGGGGCTAGAAATACGGCATGGGACTTGGGTAAAACAACCGAATAATTATCGAAGTAATTATCCGACCCAAGAATGGGCCAGAAGGTTCGTTCCTATAGCCTCATTCTATTCTATTCTATTTAGATTTTATTCTCCACTTTTTACAATGCTATCCCAATCCTTCACCCAAGAAGCGCAGTTCTTCTTCTTCTTGTTTCACTTTTATTGGAGC
Source organism: Trinorchestia longiramus (assembly GCA_006783055.1). Taxonomy (NCBI): domain Eukaryota; kingdom Metazoa; phylum Arthropoda; class Malacostraca; order Amphipoda; family Talitridae; genus Trinorchestia; species Trinorchestia longiramus. The sequence continues at coordinate 21,011 of VCRD01007523.1, forward strand.
TTCGGAGTTGGGTCCATGCAGCTCCACGCCTTCAGGGATGTTTTATTGAT
>VCRD01007525.1:0-21055 GCA_006783055.1 Trinorchestia longiramus
TTGCAGTTGCTCTGACATCGAAACCTGAATTTTGGCAAATATAATGCCACTAGTAGTACGACTTGCCCCCACATCACCCTAATAATTACTTCACTCGCATTGCATGATAGTTATGATACTTGGAGTACAGCAGTTTCATAACTTCAAGTGCACAATAGTTCAAAGACTGTAGGTACACAATAGTTCTAGTCGTCACATTGAGAATCCTTCATGAAGATTTGATTCGAAGATAGCGAAAATGACACCACTTTTGCCTGCACTGACGTGTTTTAAAGTCACATGTGGTACACTGCGTCACATGACACGCTCCACCATGTGGCACACTGCGTCACATGACACACTCCACCATGTGGCACACTGCGTCACATGACACACTCCACCATGTGGCACACTGCGTCACATGACACACTCCACCATGTGGCACACTGCGTCACATGACACACTCCACCATGTGGCACGCTGCACCATGTGGCACACTCCACCATGTGGCACACTCCCCCATGTGGCACACTCCACCATGTGGCACACTCCACCATGTGGCACACTCCACCATGTGGCACATTCCACCATGTTGCACACTCCACCATGTAACACACGCCTCCCATGACCCAACACCACAACAGACGCGTTTCAAATGACCTGCTAAAAGCCGGACGGGATCATTAAGCAGAGAAGCATTCCGTGCAAAAACTCTACGGTAGTAATAAAGAATAACAAATTTCACAGCAAGGTACACTTACCTCTTTATGTTGATTCCTGCAGCAGACCACCCGGGGGCTGGACCATGGCATGCACATGGGGGCCTTCACGCCCCTGCCTATTGCTCGGTACATCCTTCCTCCGAGCGTCCTCCCTGCGTACTCCTGCAGCAGGTGTTGGCAGATCCACCCTAGTAGAATATCGAATTATTTGTCAAATATGTTTTATAAAAACAAACGAGAATCATTTTTGGGTGAATCCTTTCTCTACTTTCTAAGATTCAATTTTGTATATTGTAGCACTGAAGATGGAATCTTTATATTCCGAAACTTTTGCCAAAAAAACATTTCAATTTATGTTGATTCTCCTTTTCCCCTTAAATGCGTTGGTTTCGGAGATGATCTTGTTATGATTTTGATCGCGTAACTTTCAGTTAAAAATCATAACGAGGTTTTCTTTACTCGAGGAATTAAGTGTTATTTATAACTACAATAACTGAAGTGTTCATTAAAGAGGTTCAAGTGACTAGTGTGCTGGATTGGCTCGTAAATATCACGACTCTACACTTAATAAAAATGAATTTTTTTGTATAAGAACAGTTAAAAATTTTTGAAATTAAAGAACAGGTGTTAAAAATAAAGGGCACGATCAATCATAACTCTTCTATTTTGCAGGCACTAAAAAGGAAACCTCAGGTTTCAATGTTTGCCAGCAGTTGTGATGTGTCATTGAGGTTCATTTAATTATCATTTCATACTGTACATTAAGCGCTATGCTGTGTTTTTACACATTAATTCCTGCTTAAAGTCACCCATCTTGGTCCTTCTCTCTATTACTACTTACATCGAATTATTTGGTTAACTGGTGTTGAGGCTCAACGCCTTTTCATTGGACCTTAATTTCAACAAATACGAGTGTTTATTCAACCTAAATTATTGTTTGTTGCGTTTAAATACATATGTAATAGCGCTACAGAACCATCATGAAAGAAAATCACTTCGTATTTTAGTGAATAAATCAATCCTTAGAGAAGTTTTAGAAATTAGTTTCTATTATTGTGATACACTAATGAAAGAATGCAACGAATTAAAAACTCTTGGCCTAATAACTTGAATGAAAAAATACAAAATATACCTCAAGTCACGGTTTGCATAATTAAGCCATACACTTCAAGTATTTCTGCACATAGTCATCAATGCTCGGATGTTCATTTGATGACGTAAGAAAACGCCCATGCAAGTAAATTAATTTTTGGTCCTGAGTACAGCATTTTCTCAAGTGGAAACGACGAATATCGCATTTTTCATCATTCGTGAAAAGAGTTTCACTCATAAAATCGTTCGCCGAAAAACACTCGTTTCGGATTCGGTATTAGGAGCATTTATTCTCACGTCTCAAATTACGCAACGTACACCCAGCTATGAAAGTTTGATCCGGAGTTCCAGATCTCACAAATGAATACGACACCAAAATCAACAGTCACAAAAGCTTGTTTCTTCAGATACAGGATCCTACAGCTTAGTTTCGAAATGAATACTTAATACGACTTGTTGCCCAGAGTTTGCGTGCGCTCGGTAAATTGGGGCATTAAGTACCTAGTACAAGTTCATGTTAACACACAAAATAATGATCGTAATTGTCTGCCTTAAAAGCTGCCATTCTCTTAGAAAATTTTATCCGGTGCATAAACTACGAATAAATAAACACTATATAATCTAGTGCACGGTGGTGCAATGAAAAAAGAACAGGGACAAAATTGGTATGAGCGGAGGTACAGGCCAATAAAAGGCGTTACTACCGCAAACAAAGTTTCGGACTGAAAAAGAAACAAGTTGCCGGCCTGTGCCGTATTAAGTTGGGCAATAAGAACTCAAGTGAACTTCGAAAGAATACTAAGAGAAGTTTTAGGCTAAGTTGCTCGAAGTTTTCTTCCAAAGTGTAAGACTTCAAGGCAAAAATGACTGTAAGATTTTCCTCTAAATTCTGTACGTGTTTTCGTTTTACGACACATTGTGACTGACCTTGTCATAAATATCTTAAAATCATAATTAAAAACACTTACACTGAACAAGTACACAAACGATATTAGCACCATGGAAAACAAATTTATAGCTGGACATATTGACCCGTGGGCGCTTGTATGAACATTGTTACAGTTCTCATTTACGGAATGTCCTTCGTAAAATCAGAGCAAAAAATAGTTTTCTTACCAACCACTGCAAACTGCACAATCAAGCGAGTATAAATTTTACAACTTCCATTGAAATGCAATGCTCTAGTGATTGTTTTGGAGGTTATAAGGGACATCAATTGCAGCGAGTGACATTTTTACGAGACCGATTTTCTGTAAAGGATATTGATTTAGCTAACTTAGCTGAGCTGCCATGGCTGAACAATTACTCTGGTCGTTTGAGGTTGATCAAATTAATAACGCATTTCAGAGAACAATTAAAGTAAATTTATTGCTAAGGTTCAGCACATTGTGCTCAGCCCTCTCGTACGTTGTTCTTGTATCGTTGTACGTAAGCCTGAGTTAGCACTTAAATTTTGTCGGTTTTTCACCTCAGAGCAAAAAGAATAGAGAGATATGAATTGAGAGAAACTTATAGCAATAGATGTTTGCTAGATGTTATTAGAATGGCGTAAAAATAAAAAAGAAAGTAAATACCCCGGAAGTGTAGGATAACTTCATGTTTTTTCTTCACAGAGGAAGGAATCTTGTGATACAAGGACAGTACTAGGATAAAGGAGGATGAACTACGAAATAACTCCTCGGATGATCAGCCACTAGTAAAACAATACCCAAAACTGTGGAAAGTTTCAACCTCAAATTCCTTGAGAAGAAAGACTGTTTCACTCCGCAAAATATAAGGAAAGTAAAGTTCATCTCTCATTTGAAATTTCTCTGTATTGTAAACTTTCCAACGGCGCATGGAACCGTAATTGAATCTAATTCTTGCTCTAACTGATAGAAACGATCTTGAACATATATCATGTTTGAAAATATTGAATTTTGAAGACGGTAATGCAAAGGCCAAAGTCACTTTTATAACAAAAATTATGTCGCTGAGTCTTCTCAATAACACAGCACGAGAAGCTCTGAATTAGATGGGAGCGATATTTTTATCAAACTCGGCATGGTGGTCTGGTCGATCCAAAATACTCCAAGCACCTGAGTTATTTCTGCCTCAATGAGCATTCCATTTCGGGCAATTTTAATATTCAAATGAAAAAATGCAGTCCTTATAGGCGTAATGTAGTCAGTTTTGTCTCATAGAGTGAAGGAAATAATGGTAAGACACTCAACATTTTTGCTTATATCTTTATAAATATTGATTAAAATACAATAAATTTTTGACCACAGGTAGGGAATAAAACAAGAAGTAAGTGTACTTTCAAATTTTTTACTACAGTATAGTTTTTTGTACAGTTATTAGAAAAATACTCTTCAGAGGATCAAAATTTGATGGAAATAAAGATAAGACACCTTGTAAAAAATTACGTCTATCCGAAATATTTCACCTTTAACAGCTAAGAATACAATCAAAACAACACACCGGTGTTCCCCTAGACTGCAAATGGACATTGTAATATCTTATAATCAGGTTTGAATTGTGAAAAATCTATATTTTACAGCATGGGCAGAGAAAGTTCTCTCTCGCAATTTGAAAAAGGTCATATAATAGCTTTAAATAGTCAAGGGTGCTCCTATAATTCAATTTCGAAGCATATTAAGAGGTCAAGAATAGTAATTCGAATTTTTTTGCAAAATCCAGAAGCGTACGGATCAAATAAATCCACTGGAAGTCCACTCAAGGTTACTCCAGCCAGTCTGCGCCGAATGCTACGTGAGGCTTCATCTACAGGAAAGAGTTGCAAAAATCTTCAAACGTGTCTAAAGTTGAATGTAACTCCCAGGAGAGTTAGGCAAATTCTCAATACTTCAGAAATTTTTTATTTAGGAAGAGGAAAATAAAACCAGTGCGGAAGAAGATACACAAGGAACGCCGAGAAGAGTGGTTGAGGGAAAAACTACAATGGAATGCTGACAATTGGGCAAAAATTGTCTTCTCATACGAAAAGAACTTCAATGTAGACGGGCCTGACAGTTTTCAATACTATTGGCATGATTTGAAGAAGAATGAGCAGGTCTTCAGCAGAAAGCCATTCGGAGGAGGATCATTAATGATTTGGGGAGCTTTTTTATCAGAAGGTAAGGCGAGTCTGGTACAGATGGAGGGAAAACAAAATTCAGTGAAGTACACTGAAGTATGGGAAAAAAGTCTTATACCATTTTTAGATAATTTTTACCAGAATACTGCCGTGTTTCAGTAGAACAATGCGGCCACCCACATTTCAAAACACAAAAGAGAGTGGCTTAATGGTCACAATATCTGTACTTTGAGTTGGCCAGCTAAGTCGTCTACTGGCTAGACAAGTTTACACCGATGGCAGACGATTTGAAAACAAGCAGGAGCTTTGGGATGTTGTCTAGGTGTGCTGGGAAAATTTTTCAATAAATTCTTACGAATTTAGTGAAATCAATGAATGATCATCGTCTAGATGTTTTGCAAGGGAAAGGAAGTACTTGTAAGTACTAGCCATTTCGATTTTTCCTACAATAGTCATAGTTTCTACGGAAATATTATTTAGGGCAGGGTGTCTTATCTCATTTCCATCAAATTTTGCTCCTCTAAAGAGCATCTTTGTAATTAATGTAAAAAACTATACCGTAACATAAAATTTGAACGTACACTTACTTCTTGTTTTATTCCATACCTATGGTCAAAAATTTATTGTATATCAATCAATATTTATAAAGTTATAAGCGAAAACGTAGAGTGTCTTATCATTATTTCCACCACTTTATTTAAGAAGATACTCCAGCCCTGCTTAGTTATTGTTGGAATTTTATGAATAATTCATCAGTTAAATTGATGGGTAATCTGGTATTGTTTTAAATTCGAGTGTAATGAAATCGTATTAATATTTTTCAGTCACGACTGCGAGCACATTTCAAAGAATTTATACAGTTCACAGATCGTCTTTAACGTTCCGTGGCGTATCATGTCGGTGGCCAGCGCACCAGTTAAGCTTATAAATATCTTCGTGACCATACTTTAGACATGATCACACGCACCACGCGCGTAATTTTAATGCGCTTCAAGGCGTTTCAGTACCATACATTCGTGAGCAATCGGACGTTAAAAGAAGAAAAGCTCTTGATGTGGTATCAGGAGAATTTTTGTCTCACGTTGAAAATTACGCATCGTTCATATAACTATGAAAGTTGGATCTACTTTTTCAAGTTGTATCAAAATATTAGACAAATCATGTTTTACTTCACCATTCACATATGGTTATACGGGAAATATTGAAGTGCTGTAACGACTGTGACGCATACGCAGCACGTTGGTAACAACGCATATACTACCTTGTTGCCTTGCTTGTAGGTCTCACTTCAGTACTTCCTGAAGACCATGCTATTTGGAAGCGCCATGCATCAATTCGTCTCGATTTACTTACTTTCATTTGAGTTTTTGTTGGTTCTTCACAACTTAAAATCTATTTATAGAGAGCTCTTGAATAGGGCGTTTGGTAGATGATTTGTTTGTTAAATTTTGAAAAGAGATGCGCCAGCAGCAGCATTACAAGTTAACTACGATGAAATATAATTATTACTAAGTTACACCATCGATCATTAAATCAAACAATGTAAAATCTTTCATTCATCTTAAACTACAGTAATTTGTTGATCCTCGAATAAATTCGTTTAATTTCCTGTCTTCCTTTTCTCTTACTAGTAATTTATAGTCTTTCCGAATTTTATAGCCATTCCAAATTATCTGGAATTCTCATTCAATTAACGCTATTCAAACCCAAGATATACAACCAAAAATCATTTTTTAGCCATCGATAATTTTTTATCTATTATTATGATATCAATTATACTGTTACGACTTTTAGTTTTGTTAATCATTATTATAATTATCATTGTTATGACACATAACCACAGTTTTATTATTCATATGGTTCATATTATTTTCATTCTCAATATTCTTAGATATATATTACTACCTTTCAAGTAGACAGTCGTGAACTGAAGAGCACAGAACAGAACAGCGCACTCTGAACAAGTCCTCACAGGCGACCAGGCGAGCTACTGATGTATGGAAGCGCCAGGTCTGGGCAGGCAAAACAGGTTTCGCTGATCTAGGCTTCAGGTAATTTTTTGTGGCTATTTTTAGCTTCTTCAGAACTTGAAGTGCAAAGTGCACAAGTTGCATGCACACATCATGTGTGAAATTCCAAACAAATATTTTGACGAATGCAAGTTTTCGGGATTGTTGTTTACGAATAAGTTAACTATTAGAGCAGTGAGTTACAAGCGCTTTGAAGAGTGGTGTGGCTTATCAGTTGGTCGATGTTGGGTGGCAAAAAACTATTAAAGAACCTGCTTGGAGCTGTGTGTGTTGGACTTGCTCTTCCCTGCTAAATCTAGTTAGGCCTGGAGGGGAATATTTTCAGCTTTTTTCAGTTATAAAATTTTAGAAATGAGTATATTAAAATAATTTATCGGTTGTAATGAATCAGAAATGGGAAAATTAACATGAACGTTTTTTGGATTGTGTTGTGGCAGGCAGAGGATGTAACTGACGACATCTCGCTTGATATAATGTTAATGTTAGAACAAGGGTGAATAAAATATCAGAAAACTTGGATGTATGATAATAAAAAACTGAATGGCTTCACATTTTAGAAAGTTTCTTTTCCCTTTCAAAATAATTGAAGGATTTTGCACAGTGCTGCACGTGGTACACAGAATGTGTTGCTATGCTGTTATCAATGTGACGAATACTAGAATAATACAATATACGAGGAAGCAAATACTTCTGGATTTAATATTGAATTCCCCATAAAATGAAAACTTGGAGGTTGTGACTTACCTTTGCTGCTTCTCAAAAATATCCATCAAAATCTTAAACAACAATTCCAAATACATTAGAATACCTTTAAAATGCATCAAATGATATACACGATAAATACTTAACTTTGTTGTAATTATTATTTGCACAAGTTCAATCATACTTAGACTCCAATGTGAGACAATGTGATTTTAACCACATAAAAAGAATGATTTCAAAAGCAAGCTTCAGGAATACTGCAACCCGGAAAATTCAGGACATTTATTTGTTATGATATCAATATATCCATACACATGTGTCATACATATGGTAGGCCCAACTAGTAAATTATATTACGTTATCCTCATACAAAACAAGCACGACTTGTAAACAATAAAGTCCAAAAAGGAGTTAGAGTTCTCTAGTTGTAGAGCATAAATTTTTAAAAAAGTTAACCAATGAAGTTAATGGTTACCGCAAAGACTTGAAAATGTTGAAAACGAATCAAAACGAACAGATACAGATGCTGACGATGGGCTACTTGTGTCCAATGTAATGAACGAGAACTCTAGGGGAAGAGCATCGAAAAGTGTCTTTTTCTGTAACATTGGAGGTATTTAGGATTCCTTCACTAGATATTTAGGCTTTTCTGGAAACGATTTACGAAACATATATGAGTCTGGATAATAAATTTTTGAGCACCATAGACAAGGAGCTAAATTTATGTACAATAAAATATTGTGGCTATGTCAGGGAGGAATATTTGAAATGTTGGTCAAATTTTCAGTAATATTGCAGGTATTTTAACTTTCTTTTTCAAAATCACTTATATACAGCGTTTTGAAATTCTGTTCCGGACATGAACTTCGTAACTTCGACTTTCAACCCATATCACCCTCTATTCGCTTGATATTTTTCAACTGCTTTTATAATTAAATTAAATATATCCGTAATTTGCTTTCATTCTTCATGTTTATTCTTAAACTCTTTTTATTTTTTATACTCATAATACTGGAATGAAGTAAATGATTAGGAAAACATACGACAAAGCAATTGAGCGATAATATTCAGATTTACAAAGAACTTAAAACTTCTGCGTTCACATTAGAAACGAAGATCATGCTACATCATCTTATTATCCCATCTGTGCTCCAATCTCCACTCGTATTAATTCAAATGGAACTCGGAACGGACACACAATGAGAAATAATTTTCTCTTGACAATACTTGTCGATTCAAGACAAGGGAAATCAGCTGAGTTTCCTTAGGTAGTTTCTATTTCAAAGACATCCAAACACCTCGAATGAATACTACTTGTTATCACTATTGTGTTTCTCAAAATAGAGTTCACCCTCATATGCTGCTAAACTTTTATAAAACCAATCGCATTTCGATGAAATATTTTATTCCTGCAGCCTACAATGTGGTAGATGAGCTTGTAATTCAGAGAATACAACCACACGCATGCATCATTGGAAATCGTTTTCCATCACGTACCATTCAATGAAATTAGAATAGAATGAAGGGATAGGAACGAGCTTTTTTGGCCCATTCTTGGGTCGGTACCCAAGTCCCATGCACTAATTCTAGCCAAGTGATGGTCATACACAAACTGACCACCGCTGCAGCTGGCCTTGAACCTGGGTCTTCTCGCATCGCAAGCGAGTTCGCTCACCAGTCGACCAAGCCGGTGGTGGCGGCTTACATAATTGCCTTGCTAAGTGATGAGTTTCTTATGGAAAAGGGCTAACATTGAAACTATTTACAACAAAATCTGTTAAAAAATATACGAAATAAAAATTGATTGAAGCGAATAAAAAATCCGTAACTGAAATTTATTTCCAAAACATGTTACCAACGTTTTCTTTTCATAGAATCCTCAGCATTGACATGTAAAATTCAGTGTCGATAGCACAATTGTTTAGATTAATCACAGATTGTTACTGGAAGCTTCATCTGTCGGTTTTTAAGTTCATTGAAAAAATTACATCCATACATTTCAACTTACACCATAACTTTGTAGAAAGGATAACATATTATAAAGTTACAGGATACAAGGATATGCTTTTTGTTTGTGAAAATATTGTAAAATACGTAATGGGGCACATTGAAATAAATTAAAATGCACGTTTTTCTACTTTATCGTAAATGTCACCGTAAGAAAATTTAGCGAAAAATGAGAACATATTTACTTGAAGCATGAAAGTTGGGATGTGTTTTGCTCCCCGCTCAATGTATGCATGACTATCGTATTTATGTAAGTATTCAGCTACCTCTTTTTCAATAAAAAATACGTCTTTACAGTTTCTTTTCTGAAGTTTTATGTTGTTGTTGAGGATAATTCGTCATTGGGCCAACTAACCTGAAGAAACATGCGAAACAATTGAAGCAATACAAAGCCATCTAGCTTACCAACAAACACGGCAGAAAATTTATCTCTGAGCAAATTCCAGCGGAGTTTATTTGCCGGTGCAATTTTTGCTGGAAATGGGCTTGTCCGGAACGGCACTCCACCAGCACGAAATTGTGGTGTTTTTCGGTGAAGTGAATGAGATGTCAGGTCTTGATTTCCTTTCTGGTAACTTTATAGTGCCCAAAGAAACGCAGATTACTGCTCTGGGGGCCGTAAATCTTGAAACGAGAAAGGGCTCCGCGTTCAGGCCGCACTTTCTTGCAGGGGTCACAAACTTTGCTAACATTTGAAAGCAAAATGCACATCGTATTTTATGTCTGGGATAATTGCCATAACTTATTAATGAGTAGCAGATTTCCTTAATCATTCTCAAAAACTGATATTTTATGAGCAGGAGCACATACGCTTTTGCTTTAATATGATCCCTGTAATTCAAATAAACAACCCATGGATATAGAGCGTCATTTTAGAAGTAAAAATAAAACTTGCAGCTAGCACGGAAATTTGATTATTACAATGCAATACACATTGTTTCGTAAACATTTAACTGATGACAAACTGGTGCTACAACGCCCCTGTTGTGATCGCAGTACATATGCCTAGAAAGTTATTCCATGCTAGGAAAATAAAATTTTAAAATCCTCACTTCAAGTGAGCATTGGAATTATTAATCTAGCTAGATGGAGAGGGCTTCAGACACATAAAAGTTGCTTATTTATGTAACATTGCAGAGGTAGATCAGCTTATTGAGCATTTTAGTAAGACTTGAATCACTTAAACATTCAGTTTTCTTATAAATAGTACTTAGTTTCTCGCATGTTTCCAAAGATATAGACAAAAGTTTTTCAGGTTCTTCAATTCTTGAGACAGAGTTTCATGGTTCAGAGTGTAGATTGCACGAAGACTTGTATAATTGATTGGTCAAAGTCATATTTTTGATAGGAAACATGGCGCTTAACATGACTGCTATAGTGATTGTGCAGCAGTGCGGTAATATTGGCCAGTCAACCCTGCCCAGTTTACTTTGCCCAGTCCACTCTGATCAGTCAACTCTGACCAGTCCACTATGCCCAGTCTGCCCTGTCCAGTCCACCCTGCCTAGTTCACTCTGCTTAGTCCACTCTGCCCAGTCCACTCTGCAAAGTCCACTCTGCCCAGTCCACTCTGCCTAGTCCACTCTGCAAAGTCCACTCTGCCCAGTCCACTATGCCTAGTCCACTCTACCCAGTTCACTCTGCAAAGTCCACTCTGCCCAGTCCACTATGCCTAGTCCACTCTACCCAGTTCACTCTGCAAAGTCCACTCTGCCCAGTCCACTATGCCTAGTCCACTCTACCCAGTTCACTCTGCAAAGTCCACTTCACCAAGTCCCCAGGGTAACAACACAATAACGACGCCACTCACAAAACACGATAATGATCTCTCGTGGCAGTAATGACTGAACTTGGTTTCATATTACAGAGTTTTGCAGCATCCACACCTCAACGCAACTTGAGGCCGTCCCAATGCCAGCAAGCGTCTTCTCTGTAACGTCGTGATCCTACTGAGGGAAACACGAGGTGCTTCTTGTTGCAGGGTGTGCTGAAGCCAGAACACTTGCTACTGCTGTCCGTCTGGATGTAGTGTGTTGGGGCAGACGTCATGTTGTATTGGAGCAGCTGCTATTTGTGTTGTGACAACCGCCAATTTTATTGCCATCTCTGGGGAGGCAAGCTATGATCAAATTGCATTGAGGCAGCAGAGGAAAAATAGGAAACAGGATAAAATTTAAAAGCCATGTATACAAATAACTACTTTTTTCTGGCGGGACTGCTGACTCTGCCACAATTGCTACAAGATGAAGATGAAGTTACATCTAAAGTTTTCCTGCCTAGACCCGACTGAGACTTCTATATTTCAACAGATTTTTATGCGTTCAGGGAGCACTCATGTGACACTGATATCCATGGGAGTTGGGTTAGGTAATTCCATTATGTGCTGGGTGAGTGTGACGTGATCGTTCCCTAAAAAGTTGAGTATCAAAAATATTCGATTTCATGATATTGTATTGCTCACAGGTCGCTAGAAATGCGGTCGTCTTAATGACTTTCTTGTTCGAGTGATGTGAAGGAAAATATAGATGGTATATGATTCAGTCCTGGTGTATTGAATAACAGTACTGGAGTATTGAGAACCAATACTGATGAATTCAACACCATTACTGTTGTATTCAGTACCAGTACTGATGTATTGAGTACTATTACTGGTGTATTGAGTACCAGTGCTAGTGTATTGAGTACCAGCACTGGTATATTGAGGTCAAGTGTGGCTAGTTAGGCTTCAACAATTGACTACTAGAACAAAAGAGTACTCACATGCTTTATCTTCATGCATTCTATTATTTACAAGAGAAGCAAACAAAGCGTGTTTTTTTGGGGCAAAAATATTTGCATTGAGTGCAGTGTTTCTACATTTTAGGTCTAATATACAACCAGTCAGGGTTCAATATATGCAGATCATTTACGTTCAAAACTAATTAGTGTATTTATTCTAATAACTGAATAAATGCTTCACGAAAATTTAGTTCTTGGAAAGCAATGAAGATAAATAAATAATTCCTCGTTGCATGAGAGCATGTCTGTTTGAAGTGCGTCTTCATTAATGAATCATCTGATGCATTAGGAATGCTCATGGAAATCTTACTTATGCTAGGGGAGTTTTTCTAGGAAAATCAAAGTGCATTCTCATTTTTATTTTGTTTGTGGATATTACGCCTCACTGGATGATTACAGTTGTATTTAACACGTTTACTGCGATTGCTAGCCGGTGCAAATCTCTACTTTGTACACATAGTCCCTAGAAAGCTTTGAAAAAATTACAGAACCAACTTGAGTGACCCACCGGTGGGTCACTTCGCAGAAAATGTTAACGCAATGTGCAATGTGTTAGAACTAATCACGCGTCATTTATTCATTTACTAGAGAAAAACTGTAATTTGTGCCAATAAATATGAATCTGGGGCCGACAGATCATGTATGAAATTTTGTTTACCACAGACAATAGAAGGATTTTTGCATAAAATTAAAAAAAACAATTCAACACACAACAGTTTTCCCTCACAACGAGAAGTAGAAATAACGTTCATGTCAAACAATCTTTTAGTTCCATCACATCTTGTTTGAACTTTCCTGGCGTTTTCAGTTAATATATAAACAGAGTGTCCGAAGTGTCACAAAATTCTGGTTGCCTGAAGCTTTTATTAAAAATATGACGCATCGCACGCCTGCTGGACGGCCTCAAAATGCTTGGAATATTAGCAGCCTTTGAGCTCACGAAAGGATTTTTTCAAAAGCGCTTGTCCTGTCAAGCTTTTTACAATAGCTGTGAATGCGGCATACTGTGAATGAAAATATTTCGGAGATCAGTTGGGATTTTTAGCAGTAAAGTATGCTTCTTTAGAAAGGGAAATTTAAGACTTCACATTTTTTCAACATTGAAATAGTGCTCTGTGTTACTTTGATCTAAATGTAAAGGAGAATTTCAAGCGCCATACGTTTGTCCTGTCAAGCGCTTTCTCTTTATGGGTAGATTCAAATATCATGTTCTCACTTCTCCTGTTATTATAAGGTGGACATGAAACGGTGGACATGATGAAAGCAACGGTCACGTTCCAAAAAACAAGGATTATTAATAAATACTGTATTCTTTTTGACTGAACCCGACTTGATAGAGTATTAGGACGATTGATGTAGATTTTTTATTTACAGTGTCCTCAAATGAAAAATTTGGTGGGGTTAAAATTTTCATCTACCCTCATAATTGAAATGGTGTCTTCAAAGATATTTGTTCTAGGGAATTTAATTTTTAGCGTCATTATCTTGAACATTGCAAGTTTTTTTAGTTATATTTATGTTATTATCAAATTTGTTAATGCTCTCGACTGACAAGTAATATTTATCTAATAGTCATTATTTAGCTAGTAATTAGAAGCTTTCACGTGAGGTTTTTGATCCTTTAAATGTTAACCATGAGTTATTTTTACCAAATAATGATTCCAAAGAGGAGTTAACATTTCAACGAAAAGTCAACCGATCCAACTGAGTATGTGAGCTTAGTTATCCGGAGTAATATCCCAATTCAGTAAAACCTACATCAATAAAATAATTATAACACCCGTTATTTAACAAACGCGGATTCCATGAATGAGAATTTTCGGTTGAACGTTTCATATTCTTTGGGTAATCAGCAAGAAGTCTGACCTGTAATTTTTTCTCATCAAGTCCGGGTGAGGCAATTAAGTTTTGCTGCTAAAAAATCAAGGTGGAAGACAGTGGGTCTTCGTTAGAGCCAAAGAAGACGAAGAAGCAACTTTGTGCTGCAAAGTTCGAACAGAAGACTGGCTGCAGAGAATGTTCATAAAGGTGAGGAACCAGAGACTAAATCTTCTTTAATCTGAAAAGTTTGGCTCTCAGAGGCGCTGTAGGGTCAGCGGATGGTCAGAAACGTTCACCAGAAGATTATACGCTATTTACAAGAATGCTTGGACCCCGCAGACTCGAAGAAAACCACCCATAGACGTCAGCCAATGGGAACTCACGTTTCGCTAGCCCCGTGCCAATTGGAAAAGAGATTAGAGTTAGCTAGTTTTGTAGGACCTTGAAACGAGCAGAAGTTGGAAAAGTGATAAGAAATATTTCATTCATTCATATTCACTATAATATGCATCCACTGGGAATTTTTTTTCGCATTTTCACTATTTTTAATGTAGTGTAGATTGATACATCCTCTATTATAATATGCATGAGGTAAGTCTATATCCACCACGGTAATCTGAGTGAAAAATATGTCCATCTACCATTGTAATCTGAGTGAGATAAGTACACATTTACCACCATTGTCATTTGGGTAAGATATGTATCGAACTATTATCGAACGAGCTACATATCTGCCACTGATTATAATCTGGATAAGATGACAGTCCAACCAGCCCTGCAATCTGGGTGAGACGATTATTTAGAATCATTGTAATCTGGAGCAGTTCTCGGGTGTAATTTTTCTTTTTTATACTGGCCGAATAGAGGCCTCATCGTGGGAATTCACCCCTCGTAAACCATTATATGGAGTACCAGACTTACGAGTCCTCACAACTATATGTACAACCTACATATATCAAAAGAACGACGACCATTCGTCTGTTAATTCATTCTTACATTTAATTTCAACCTGTATTTATCAGTTATTTAGACGGCTTTCATGGGAATTTCACGGTTTAAATTTGACTACTTAGAAATTGTTATGAAAACAAATGGTTTGAAGATTTAAGACGAATTTTTGTGCTTTGAAGGAATATTTTTATGAATATATCCAAAATTTCTGATTCGAATATAAACCCGTTATGATTTTAGTTCAATTATTTTTCTTCAGTAATATATAGGAAGTAATGGGACGGACACACACAGAGAGGGAAACACACTGTCTATTATATAAGTGAATTCTCAGTAGCTCGCTTAAGAATTCCAACATAGAAGATAAGCAGGAGCAAATGTACAAAAAATTTAAACTATTGCTTGATTTTTCGGGCAAATAATTAAGTTATTCATTCATGATAGCTATTTAGTTTTTAAAGTTCAACGAGAGCTTCGATTTTGATGGCAAGATAGATGATTGGACACAAGTTTTTATACAGACTTGTATTTCAGGAAACATGGTGGCTTTTTGATCTACGAACTACCCATAAAATTTGAAACCGTTGCCATAATGTTCATCACTTCTCCAGGCTACCAATTGAGGCCAAGCAAATGCTATCTTTAAAAAACTACTATTTTTCATTTCAGATTCTATTTTTACTGACAATGTTCATTCATTAAACGTTACTGACACGCTTCTGATTTTGAATGAGACTCAAAGTAGATTGTTCTCTCCTGTTGAGAGTCCTGTTCTCTGGCTCTTCAACCAGGAAAAGGGTCCTTAATAATTGACCAACGGTTGTCCATGGTAGGTCACAACAGCTCTGTTTGCTCTGGCCTTCTTACTACACCATACCTCAGTGCTGAGCTCAGCATTGGTGCGTGTGTGAAAACATATGATGACTCAATGCTACTCCGCCCCGGGCACTTATTATTTCAAGCGTCTGGACTTTATACACTTCGAAATTGGAAGAGAGGGAAAGAACTTATCACACTCATAACAAATTGAGTAAGTTCAGTCTGATTTCCCAAAATTAACTTAAGCATCGGAGTTTGTTGACCAGCATTTTTAAGTGGAGAGTGTTAGTTTTTATTGACGTTTTGACACACTTGTGACCATTTATAATACATACATAATATTTCTGCCATATTACAGGCATATTATGACTCCTAATATTCCGTACTATTTTTACCTTTCAGAGCAGCGTGTTAACCCCAAACAAAGATGATGCCAAACAATCCAAATTAACGTTCGATTTTATTTGGCTTCTTTATACGACTTCCCCTCAAGCTTCCAACTCGCTCCGGTGGTTGGCAGGCTTCTCAGCACAATGGCAGGACTCTGGTCTGTGACTGCAAAACTTTTATATGAAAGATGGAGTCTCTCATACCAAATATTCTGAAAGAATCGATGGGAAACAACCCAAGAAATGTCTCCCTAATTTTATGGTCATTCCAAGATTGTCATTTTTGAAATAGTTATACTACACTTACTTCTCTGTGAGCTAGAATTTTGTTTAGAAATTATAGTCTACATAAATCTATAAAGAATTAAAATATTTTTATTGTTTTACATTGATGCGCAAATGGCAGAGTCTGTGTGATGCTTGCTGTGGCCTAAATTTTAGAGTAAAATTTGAAGACGTTTCGATGCAAAATTGATGCATATTCAAAGTCTGCCTTTTGTCAACTCCTTTCAGAATTTTATTTTTTTGCTAAAAGTTTTCTGGGTCAAACATAGTAAGAAAACAACTTGTGAATTTGTGAATCTTTGTTTTATTTAAAAAAACGGAAAAATTGTGTCAGGACTCTGACCCCTGAATCGAGGTACAAACTTTGGCCAGCGTGATCCATGGGCATAACTTTTGGCGTCTCAAGTTTGATGAGGCAAGATTCAGGACGACGAGAATATCATACGTAAGTGCACTGCTAAATAGCAGCCAATCAGGGCTTCCAGACTAGGAAATAGCAGCCAATGAGCCGTCTCAAAATGGAAAATAGCAGGCAAATCAGGGATCCCATTAGAAGAAGTATACGATGATGGAACTGAGATGTGATGACACCGTACTAAATAATTATAATGCACTGGAAATGCGTACATTCTTATATATATATGATGGCGTTGATTTGAAATAAACACGTACTTGTAATGTGTTTCTTCGCTTATCACGGGTGTTACGTTCCAAGACCACCCGCAATAGGTGAAAATCTGCGATGTAGGGACGCTATATTTATTTTAACATCACGGAAAAATTAAAAATATAATATCATTTTATAACCACGCACACACGATAGTTCGATGCTAACGTGAAATGGAAGAGGGGTGAGGGGAAGCTCCGCTCGAATGGAAGAAAATAAGTTTCGACGGTTACTGAGCCTTTCAGCGAATGGGATACAGAACAGCATTCTTTGGTTGGTCGCTTTCCATAAATCAACCAATCGTGTGTTGTTTACAATCTCACGTCTGCCAGCAGTGTTTCAAGCGGCCGCTGCGCAAATCCTACAGTTCGTTTTTGGTGTATTCATCCGCTGAGTAAACACGCTATATACTGTAAATCGTAATTTTTTACGATTTATAATATTCTTTATATGTTAGAATTAATATTTTAAAGATATTTGTATACATTTTGTGGTTTTTAATGCAAAATTCATCAAATATGTACATTACTGTATAATACTTGCTACGTATGGGCAGAACGATTACCGCAAAAACCCACGAAACCAAGAAAATGACGCGATAAATATTTTACATTAATATTTTCTGAAAACCCCGAAAATTGCGTTTGCGAGAGAACACTGTATTGGAATAATTATTTGCATTAATGTGGGTAATATCTAAAACTTGAACTTGATTTTCTCTTTCTCAGTTTCATTCTACAATTTTTTGAATAGCGAGCTCTGAAGCTCTGAAGTAGGTCATTATTCAATTAATAACAACAATTTTTATAAGGAACAACTCACACACTTTGAAAAAAATTAATAATGGTAAAAATTTTTCGTATGACTAGGCTCCTAAAGTATGAATTAAAATGAATACTAAACAGTTCACACGTATAATGCTTCAATCTGACATCGTTTGAAGAAAAGTTTCCGACATTTAGGTTCACTGTACACTTATCGAATCATATTTTTATAATTCAGATTTCAATTCAGGCATAGTCTTAACAATTGAAAAACGTTCAGAGCTCATCGAACATGCAGAAGAAGGTAGGTGCAAGATGCAGTACCACAGCGATGTGGCTGAAAATTCTCAAATCTACCGGTTTAAAGTGACTTTCTGCCCACTCTTTCATCTACCTTCTGTAACGTGGATAAGCTACGCATCTACCCACCCTTGCAATCTGGGTGAGATAAGTGTCTGACCTGTAATCTGGATGAGATAAGTGTCTGACCAACCCTGTAATGTTGGTGAAATAAATGTTTAACCACTTACATATATACTCTGAGTGAAATAAATGCTTAACCACTGCTAAAATCTAGATGAGGTATGTACGAGCCGTATTCAAGGTACAACACTTCCGAGATTTTTCTCAGAACTGGGAACAGATAAAAACATGCAGCTTATTTTAAAACACGCTTGCACTCGTTGTAAATCCGTGACAGAGATAACATCCTTGTACGGCACACAGAACTCTATCGGCAGAGGCGAGAGTGAGAACTGTTTTTTATACTTAACATAAAACGTTTTCATTAAAAGAACAGCGTGTAATCATTCGTTTTCTCCATTTGCGTGGTGTGACCCCGATTAAATCATCACCAGTTGTGAGACGTGAAGTAATGGTGTCATCGATGCGTCTAATGTGTGTTTGTGGGTGCGTCCGCTCAAAGAATGCAGAACGTCGTGTGACAACAAACCAAGACAATTTCGACCTCGCAGCCGCCGGTCTGACGACATGATCGAGCGAGTGGAGAAAGTTGTTTGGGAGGATCTCTGAATGAGTGTGAAACACATTACCTCTAAAGTTGACATTTCCGTGGGATCTGTACACACAATCTTGCATGAAGACCTGATACTGCGAAAAGTGTTTCAGGTGGCGCCCACAAATGCTGACGGACGGCCACAAGACTGCGTACGTGGCATGTTGCCAGGCAATGTTGATACAGGATGACGGTATGAATGGGACTTTCTTTTCATCGATTGTGATAATGGATGAGAAAAGGATGTCGTTTTTCAATTCTGAATCGAAGCGCCAGTTAGTTTAATGGCAGCACTAACATAAACGCCATAGGCTATTTTAAATATAAAAAACAGTTCTCCCTCTCGCCGCTACGGCTAGGGTTTTGTGTGCCGTAGAGTGATATCATCTCTGCCAAGCATTCACAAGGAGTGCTCACGTATTTTAAAATAAACTTCTTGATTCATTTATTTCCAATATTGCAGACAAACGTCGGAGCTGTTTAAACGTGAATGCATCTCGTATCTACCCACCTCTGTAATCTAGATAAGTGTCTACTCATTACTGTGGTCTAATGAAGATATCATGTAAACTGGGAAAGAATTCCGGATGTAACTGTTCATTGCCACTCCTAGATGCGACGAAATGTCTGGTCTCGAAATTTTTAAGCGATGTTTTTGACAGGCAGCCGCCAAACCCTTGTCTTGAAGTGCAAAAAATTGATACGTGAGGTATTACCCAAAAATACTTCTTGTTGAGGTTTCCTTTCAAATACGAATACCATAGGAAATAAGAATATCATATATTAAACCTATTTCTTTAGACTTGTGGAATACAACGTGTGCAAGAACTAATTTCTTGCTATGTTCTTGATAATTTCATAAATTAATCAGTGACTCTTCTTTTAAAAAAGGCTCTTTCTAGGGAAGGTTCACAACATAATACGCACATTGCACTCCGTGATACGCGTATTGCACACTATTATACGCGTATTAAGCATCGTAATACCCTTATCACACATCATAACACGCGTTTGCCCGTCACAATACGCGTACCACACATCATAGTGTAAAATGACGATGCAATGCTAAATACATAGACCTTTTAAATGAGCCTCCTGTTCAACTCCTCGTGAATTTCTATCCGGAGTCGGCGCACTCGTTCACAACTTTGATATTTTCAGTTCATTTTGCGAGCTTCTCTCAGAAATAAGGCGCTTTCGAATTCGAGACTCGCAAATCCGAAGGAATTCAGTTTGTAATTTACGGAGGCGATGTTTACGGCCGTTTATTTAAAAGCTGCAGCAAATTACTGATAACAGAAACTGCGGATTTAAAATTCTGGAGAATTGAGTGTGTGCTCCATGAGATGCAAATGTTCTGTGGTTGGGGGAAGTGGGAAGCACAAAATCGTTTGGAAATGGGTACTTATTTCGTAGAAAATAAGTTATTTTACACCCGGAAAGGTAAGCCGAGGGGAAAAAGGTTTATTTTGCAACTCATGTGCAACATTGAGTTGAACACACAGGTTTGAGGTAAGTTTAGAAGTTGGAATATGGTTCAATTACATAACACCACACACCACCACACACTGTAAGCAAATGAACACGTAAAATCTACATCGTGTCTAGCTCGTAGGAGACAATAGTCATCCCACCGAGGATGTGGAGTGAAGATAAAGGCTGGTAAAAAAACTGACTTTAATACATAAACAAGCAAATGCTACTTTTTCCCAAGTTGCTTCTTCTCAATCCATTACTAGGATTTAACCCTCACTTCCTCAATATGGTTTAACCCTCACTCCCTGACTATGTTTTAACCCTCACTCACTCACTATGGTTTAACCCTCACTATGGTTTAACCCTCACTCCCTCACTATGGTTTAACCCTCACTCCCTCACTATGGTTAAACCCTCACTCCCTCACTATGGTTTAACCCTCACTCCCTCACTATGGTTTAACCCTCACTCCCTCACTA
>VCRD01007526.1:18775-33749 GCA_006783055.1 Trinorchestia longiramus
GGAAACGACACTGGGTTTAACCCTCTACCGCCGTATGGCACTCACGGGGAACATCAGAAAAAATGCTAATTATGTTAAAATTATATTATATGTGAGCAATATGAGGTTGCTACTAGGTTTGAAAGCGGCGGCATGTTACAGCGTCGTTGTTTTGGCTGCCTGGCTCTCAGCGTGCTTCATTGCATCAGTGTACAGACGGTCTTTGTGAGCTTAAACGTACAAACTAGAAAAATAAATTCGTCGCTAAAGGGTTTAAAATAAATTGTGGGCGGGCGGGGCATAATATCGAAAATTTCTGGAAATCTGGAACAAGCTCCGCCTCCTCGTCAGTTGCCTTCTGGCTGCCGGTCCGAGGAGACGTGTGTAATTCTGGAATTCATTCTCAAGGTTCTAGTCCTCGTGAAAGTGCCACGTGGTTTATTTCTACAGGATGAATTTGAGCAGCTGTGATGATTAAAAAGTAGAACAATACTTAGAAAGTGATTGTTTGTGTAGAAAATTATCTCTGACAAACCTGGACGCTAAAACTACATCGATAATTGACAAATTTTTTGTTTGTCGAACATTATTTATTTTATATTAATCATAACTGAACATTTCCTTAAATTGCAATAGCATAAGAAAAATTTCGTACCTGGGATGTAATAAATGACTTCCAGTTTTAAGTTTTCAAACTTTTAAATTAAATTTAAATGAAATTGCAGCTAAAACTTTCAATTAAAACTTTTAGATGGACAAAACGCGCACGTTTACTTCACAATGATTAATTTTTTTGCTGAAAATTATCTCTTGTTTTTTTGCGTAACAATTTAATTTAACAATATTTATTATTTTACCATGATAAATTAAATCTAATCATATGGATAAATATCGATTAAAATAACGAACAATTCAGCAAGCCGAAAAAATTGTTTTTAATACCATATCACATCAAAATTAAAAACTAAATAAATATATTTTCATATTTCCAAGATTATTTTACATGATAATGGAAAAATTCATGATCGAAAATTCAGACATGGCCAACGAAAAATTCATTTGAACAAAACTACAAACTTGAAAAAAATGCATCGCATGACTTATTCTATGACATCTTTATTACTAGAACTAGATTCTGTACTCATTATACTAATTGCTTAATTTTAATAAAGAATTATCAGAAATATTTTCAATTAGGCACGTGAATATTCCATTAGATCCGTGGATGTTCTATAAGATACGAGAATAATCCATTAAATACGTGAAATTGCACTAGGTTTGTGGATATTCCATTAAATAGGTACGGGAATATTCCGTTAGAACTGGGAATATTCCTTTAGATATTTGAATGTTCCATTAAATGCGTGAACATTCCATTAGATGCATGAATAATCCATTAGATACGTCATTATTCCTTTAGGTTCGTGAATATCTACAAATATAATAGACAGTGTATCTCCATCTCTCTGTGTGTGTGTCCGTGCCATTACTTGCTATCTATTACTGAAGAGAAATTCTTGAACTGAAATCAGAACGGGTATGCATGTATTACAAGCATTGTATTGTGGATACCAAAGGCACCGGATCACTATAAAACACGCCATTTGTTCCCTTATTAACTTTCTTCTCCTACACGGCCATCTTATCCGTAGATACGATACAAAATAAAAGTTCAGTATATATTCATGAAAAATACTCAAATTCCGATAGTACTACGGTTAACCTGAAAAATGTATTTTATTTCATAGATCCTTAATTGTAACACTTTTAAACCAAGGAACTTCAACGGGTACTATATGGCCATGTTATCGGTAGATAAGATACAGAATGAAAGTCCTGTATATATAAGTGAAAAGTATTCATTTAAAACAGAATTCATCGTAAATCTTAATGGATTCATATTTATGATAATTTCAACTTAGTCAAATCTAAATCGTGGAATTTCCACGAGAACTTTCTAGTTCCAATACCTACATGAATATTCTATTTAATATGTGAACTTAAATTAGATGCGACTTTCAATTAGATGTGAATAGCCATTAGATACGTCGATACTCCATTAGATATGTGCATATCCATTAGATATCTGAATATTCTACTAGTTACCTCAATATTTTATTAGATGCGTGAATATTCCATTAGATACGGGAATAGTCTTAGATACTCGAATAGTCCACTAGATACGTGAATATTCCATTACATATGAGCATACTCCATTAGATATATGAATATCCATTAAACACGTGGACATTCTATTAGTTGCGTGAATGTCCCATTAGGCACTCACCATCCTATTCGAAGTAGTTCTTTTCAATTTAATGGTGTTTTAATTATCATTAATGTCTCCTAATCTATTTCTTTGTTCTTTATATTCCCTAGTAAATAAGCACGTGAAAAATTCGTGCGTTTTTTTAACTGAATTTTTACATTGGATTTGCAAGTGGACTTTGCGAGAAGTTTCCACATTGAAGGAGAAGAGGACTATTAAGGGGAAAACGTCTGCATTATATAGTGATCCAGCGCCTTTGGTATCCACAATACGATAATATATATACATATATCTTGCCATCTAATATACCATAACATAGCATAAACAATCTATATCATCAGATATACGTAGGTATATAAAACAGTAACTCCTAAGTAACTATTAAATCTGCAATTTGCGTTGATGATAATTATATTGATAATTCTTTACCTTCTCTCTTGATATAATACTGCATTTGTATTTCATGTGTACATTATCATTCTTTTTTTGTAGATTAAAATCGTGGAACTTGAAAAAATCGAAAGAACTTCGAATTTTTTTCGATTACTCGAGCATCTTTCATCTCTTCTCTATCTTTCTTTCAGTTACTTGGGGCTTACGGTGGATATTAAAAAAATTACTTCGGATGGTGTGCCAAATAAAATGCTAATTGGCTAAACTAAGAATATAATAATAAAAATAACTCACTAATTTAAAATTGTACCCTAATTTTCAATTAATTCAAATACCTTTTTTTCAGATTAACGCCTAATTGGAAACACATGAAACCAAAACTTTTCATGATCCTAAAAAATGGCGTTACTGAACTCGAAAAATGCTCTCTACTACGAAAAATTTTACGAGTCCTTCAATGCAGCAGCCGGTCTACCTGCTCATAGCAGCTCTGGGTCTAATGTTGCTTCTGTTCAGCCTCACGTGAGTGCCCCCAAACACGCCAGAACTGTACCCAACGATCGGTTTCCATTAGGTCACACTGTTTTGACGGTAGAGGACGCGGTTCCTCTTGAAAATCCCACGACATGGACGAGTGCTGAAGGCAGTACGAAGACCATTTATTCCTTCAAAAATCACAGGACCCAATCCTGGCACGGCAGTTCAAGAACTAGAACCTCTAATGTGCAAGAAAGTTCTGGACTTCTTCACTCGAATAGTGATGAGTTTCATACAAATAGTGATGAGTTTTGCACGAATAGTGATGAATTCCACACGAATAGTGGTTTTAACAGGAATGACGATAATTTTCACACGAATAATAATTCTTTTCAGAAAAATAGTGATGATTTTGAAAGTAAATGTGTCAAAAACCATGAAAACTTTGGAAAATCGAACAAAAATTCGGAAATGGCCGATGAAAAACGCGAAAATTTCAGTAGTTTTGACCCTAGAAACTGCCAAAGT
Organism: Trinorchestia longiramus; assembly: GCA_006783055.1. NCBI lineage: Eukaryota > Metazoa > Arthropoda > Malacostraca > Amphipoda > Talitridae > Trinorchestia > Trinorchestia longiramus. The sequence goes on from VCRD01007526.1 coordinate 22,422, forward strand.
TCAAACAATTCCGTGTTCTGCACAAACAACCCTGGAGTTGTAGAAAACACTTCTGAAGCTGTGAACATGTTTTCTGATTTGAACAACAGCGATGGAAACGAAGTCAGTAAGTTTGTGGAGATGTCCAGCAAGTCCGAGCCTGAGCTATGTTATGTAAGTCAAGAAACAGAGCACGATTCCAACAGCATTCATAATCCATCTCAAAATTTATCATTTTCGAACACGTTCAGTGTTTTAAAGAGAGATGAAGTTGTTTCTAGCAGTAAAAATACATTTAGTTCTAGTTTAAGTTTGAATGAAAGTTTGCAGGTTCCCAGTGAGGAAAAGTTCACTGGTGTGGCATGTAATACAGAAAACACGACCATACTTTATTCAGGTAACGTGTCGTACGTGTACGATATTGGAAACGTATCTCAAACATCACAATTCAATGATAATTTGCCAGTTGTTAAGCCTAATTCAATCTTCAGAGAAAATTGCGTTCCTTCGTTGACAATTCAAAGGTCTCTTGAGAGTGAATTGCATTTTTCCCCCACACAACAAGCTTCTGACTCTTTTCCCCTTCAATTACTCAAGTTTGATGACGAGAAACAAACTGGATTTCAAAAACGAAAGCCTGTCGAGCAAGATGCAAAAGATCCTGCCTTCCAAACAGCAACAAGCGCCATTTGGGTTCCGGTATCATACTATAATAAAGATTCTTCTCCATTTATAATGTTGTGTCCGAACAAATTAGAACCTACGAATATAAAGCGCAATGATCATTTTCTTGTGGGTCCACCGAGCGGGAAGCGTCGTGATTGGTCGCTTCCCTCGGCTGCAGCAGCAGCCAATGATAACGAAGATTACGTAGCCTTGGACGTGACGTCATCAAACGATCAAATGACCTCGTGTGGTGTGGAGGTGCAGCCACTTACTAATAAACACATAGACGTAATTAACGTGGATGACGACGCCACTATCATTTGCCAGACACCCACTATAAACATGCAGCCAAGGATGGATGAAGAGTCGAAGTCAAAACGAAACGTTCGTTTTAAAACTGGATGTAAACATCTGAATAAAATGATTCCTTCACATGCAGACAAGAGATGCAGCTCCCGGCTGATGAATAAACGCGAAATAAAGAAAATGACTACAAACGAAGAATTAATTCAGCGACCCGAGAAACTGAACAACAAAAGAACAGCTCTGGGAACTTCATATCCCAGAAAAAGGATTTGTTTTGCTGAAAAAAATTCAACGCGTTTAGAAACTGCGTCTGCTAACGCCAAGCAAGAAAACGGTTTTTCTGATTTGATTTTCCAATCAGAAGGTGTAGCAGAAGGTTCTCTCTGCCTTTCGTTCACTGAAAGTGCTCTGGATAATAATTTAGATGAACTGAGACCGAAAGTTTCTAGTAATTGTGGAGAATTCGCGCGGTTGTGTAAGATGGAGAGTGACACCGTGGTGAAAATAGGTAATGAAAGAATAGGTGATCCGGTTCAGTACACAGAATTGTATAGAAATACTCTTTGCGGTACAAAAGAACTTCTGGAAGACGGTAGAACTTTAGAGGGTGAAACTTTGGAGACAAATGAACTTCCTGGAGGTTGTGGTAGAACTTTAGCGGAGGATACTTTAGATACAAACAGACTTCATAGAGATAATAAAATCGTAGAGGGTACACAGATATACGATGTCAGTTTAGACAGGAGTAAGGATAGAGACACATACAAGTGTTTCAATGACCCATTAAATGACAAGAAAGAGTTGGTAGAAATAGCTAATTGTGTTCCCATGGTGAGTAAGAGCGCTGATCATACAGTACATATGCTCACGGATGATAAAAAAGAAGCAAGAGAGACACACACAACGCACGACTACTTCCTACACAACACCACGCGTCATGTACACAAAATTGACGCTTTAAAAAACGTACAAATCGACTTGAACGTTGACCAACAAAGAACTTCTGTTGGTGAGAACGTCGACAGTTTTGACAGGAACGTTGACAGTTTTGACAGCAACGTTGACAGTTTTGACAGCAACGTTGACAGCCCTCAAAACGTTCAGAAAATGCGACGTTTGGCAGCGAACGCCCGGGAACGTCGTAGGATGGACGCACTGAACGTTGCGTTTGATAAACTACGCAACGTTTTACCTCAGTGTAGTGATGACGTCAAGCTCAGTAAGTTTGATACGTTGCAGATGGCCTTGACGTATATAGCAACACTGCGTGAATTTTTACCTCAAATTTAGGTATAGGTCACTTTTTCTAACCACATTTAGGAAGAAGTTACTTTTTCTAACTACATTTAGGAAGAAATTACTTTTTCTAACAAAATTTAAGAAGAAATTAAGTTTTCTACCCGAATTCAGCAAAAAATTACTTTTTATAAAAAAATTTAGGTAAAGTCCCTCTTCCTAACCAAATTTTAGGAGAAGTTACTTTCAACAGCGTGAATACTTTAATCTTCGCGTGAACGCAACTCTTGATTTTAACCCTAGCGTGAACGCAACTCTTGATTTTAACCCTAGCGTGAACGCAACTCTTGATTTTAACCCTAGCGTGAACGCAACTCTTGATTTTAACCCTAGCGTGAACGCAACTCTTGATTTTAATCCTAGCGTGAACGCAACATTTAATTTTAAACCTCGTGCCTGTCTGAAAGTTGAATTCTGCTGAAATTTAACTTGAGCTGAAAAAATTAGTTTGGCTTGGATTTGAATTATGATAATGTATATATAATGTAATTGCATGGCGAAAATTAGCCATTCAAACTTCACTTAACTCATATATACAAATAACTTCATTTATAATAGTGCAGGATGTACTGAGAGTACACTGTATCCATGTAATATGTGCTTAGGAGAGTATTCTGTACTCATGAAATATGTACTTAGGAGAGTACTTTGTACCCATGTGCTATGTGCTTAGGAGAGTACTTTGTACTCATGTGCTATGTGCTTAGGAGAGTACTTTGTACTCATGTGCTATGTGCTTAGGAGAGTACTTTGTACTCATGTGCTATGTGCTTAGGAGAGTACTTTGTACTCATGTGCTATGTGCTTAGGAGAGTACTTTGTACTCATGTACTATGTGCTTAGGAGAGTACTCTGTACTCATGAAATATGTACTTAGGAGAGTACTCTGTACTCATGAAATATGTACTTAGGAGAGTACTTTGTACCCATGTACTATGTCTTTAGGAGAGTACTCTGTACCCCTGTACTATGTGCTTAGAAGGAGAGTACTTTGTACCCATGTACTATGTGCTTGGGAGAGTACTCTGTACCCCTGTACTATGTGCTTAGAAGGAGAGTACTTTGTACCCATGTACTATGTGTTTAGGAGAGTACTTTGTACCCATGTACTATGTGTTTAGGAGAGTACTTTGTACCCATGTGCTAAGTGCTTAAGAGAGTACTCTGTACTCATGTACTATGTGTTTAGGAGAGTACTCTGTACTCATGAAATATGTACTTAGGAGAGTATTTTGTACCCATGTACTATGTGCTTAGGAGAGTACTCTGTACTCATGTACTATGAGCTTAGGAGAGTACTCTGTACTCATGAAATATGTACTTAGGAGAGTATTTTGTACCCATGTACTATGTGCTTAGGAGAGTACTCTGTACTCATGTCCTATGTGCTTAGGAGAGTATTTTGTACCCAGGTACTATGTGCTTAGGAGAGTACTCTGTACCCATGTACTATGTGCTTAGAAGGAGAGTACTCTGTACTCATGTACGACTACTAACTGATCTCATACTTTTTTTAGTCAGACTGTACATGTAATTGGAATAGTAGGGATAGAAATTCCTTTATTTTTGCTCATTAAAGGGTAAGAAGTTCACCATAAGTGTCCCTATACCGTAAATATCTTTTTTGCCGTATTTCTGTATGCATTTATGTCACCGTATCTACTCTGTGTACACATACTGTACTTGTGTACACATTACACCGTACTTGTGTACACATACCGTATTTGTGTACACATTACACCGTACTTGTGTACAGTTGCCGTGTATGCTACTAGTCGGAATTGTATAGTTTTGTACAGGCTTCAGTCGTGTGTGTGCCGTATTATGTGCCAGAAGAGTATTGGATTACCGTATTTCATACCGAAAAAGTATTGAATTACCGTATTTCATACCGAAAATTATTGGATTATCTTATTTCACACCAGAAGAGTATTGGATTACCGTATTTCATACCGAAAAAGTATTGGATTACCGCATTTCATGCCAAAAAAGTATAGGATTACCGCATTTCATGCCAAAAAAGTATTGGATTACCGCATTTCATGCCAAAAAAGTATTGGATTACCGCATTTCATGCCAAAAAAGTATTGAACTACCGTATTTCATACCGAAAATTATTGGATTATCTTTTTTCACACCAGAAGAGTATTGGATTACCGTATTTCATGCCAAGAAAGTATTGGATTATCGCATTTCATGCCAAAAAAAGTATTGGATTACCGCATTTCATGCCAAAAAAGTATTGGATTATCTTATTTCACACCAGAGGAGTATTGGATTCTTCGATAATTCATAGTATTATTTGGAGGATAATTTGCTTCTTGAAAACGCCCTGTTTTTATTAAAAAGAAATTTCGCTTTTACACTAAAAAAAATCCACAATTAAATAAAAAAATTACACTGAAAAAACCCTTATATGATTTTACTTCGGTGTCCATATGTAATTTTTTATATCCATTTTTTATTTTGTAGCCAAGACAACTGAAAAAACAAAGATAACCAAACATATATTAGGTTATCTTTGTTGGTTATCAATTTCTTTAATTGATTTGACTTACTAGAACATTAAAAAATATTATATTAATAATATTATTATTATTATATTAATATTATTATATTATAATATATTATTATAATAATATTATATTAATATTATTATATTATTATTATTATTATTATATTAATAATATAATAATATTATTAATAATATTATTATACTATTAATATTATTATATTATATTATTAATATTATATTATATAATATTACTGCGCCGAAATATAAGGATAAATATTTTTCCCGTGCTTGAACAAATTCTTTAGACGCGAAATCAACACAGGTAAATAAATTTGTTTTCAAAAATTAATGCAATGAATTAAAAAATCCGTCATGTTTTATACGGAGCATATCAGGGTCTTCAATTTCCTATATCATTTTTAAATGTTTGTCTTATATAAAATATATATATATATATATATATATATATATATATATATATACCAAAAACTGATTTGATTTTCATTCCTACCCTTCCATCGCCTATAATTCAAACTTTTTATCAATAAATTTAAACTTTTTCAAAGAAAACTCGAAAATTATCACGTTTGAAAATTTGGGGATCAAGACACACTAAAGAATTTTTTCAGTTCCACAGTAATTTTCCATTAAAATGTTGGGAATTATAGAGATTCGAAACAATGTTCTTTATCGACTTATGTAATACACAGTGTATCTATTTCTCTGTGTGTGTGTGTGTGTGTGTGTGTGTCCCATTACTTCCTATCTATTACTGAAGAAAACTTATTGAACTGAAATCAGAATCTAAGTAAATTACTATAATAGTTTGACTTTTGTTCGCGTTACTCTACTAAATACGTATATTTATTTAATTTATATATAAAAGTGATAGTGTACTTCATTTCATAGATGCTTTATTTTATAACATTTAAACCGTGAAATTTCCACGGGTACTACCTGACCTGGTCGCAGAATAATGGAAAAGCGTTGCCGCTTAGCGGCGGCAAACACAGACTTGAAGACGGGCGTCTGTCTAACCAGCTTATCTAAAGGAAGCATATCCATCTGCACTGCAAGCCCCATCCCTCACTCTTATCCCCCATCCCTATCCTCACCTCTACCCAACCCTTAATCCATCCTTATCCCTATCCTCCAGCCCTAACCCTTACCCTTATCCCTATCCTATTCCTACCCTACCCAATCCCTATCCCTATTCCTCATCCTTAACTCATCCCTATCCCCCATTCCTACTCCATCCCTATCCTCCACCCCCTTCAATTTTAGGCGGAAGGGTTTAGTGATATTACTCCGATTTCTTTTGAAAGCTAGTAAAGATTCTAGTTAAAAATATTAGGAGAGTACTTTGTACCCATGTACTATGTGTTTAGGAGAGTACTTTGTACCCATGTGCTAAGTGCTTAAGAGAGTACTCTGTACTCATGTACAATATTGGCTCAAAATTATGCACAAAAAACGCATGGCAACATTAGGCGCACAAAAACGCATGGCAACATTAGGCGCACAAAAACGCATGGCAACATTAGGCGCACAAAAACGCATGGCAACATTAGGCGCACAAAAACACGCATGGCAACATTAGGCGCACAAAAACACGCATGGCAACATTAGGCGCACAAAAACACGCATGGCAACATTAGGCGCACAAAAACGCATGGCAACATTAGGCACACAAACAATGCATGGCAACATTAGGCACACAAACAATGCATGGCAACATTAGATATATAAAAATACACGGCAACGATAGGCGCACAAAAATGTATATATTTATCTCGTTCCACTGCTGTTCTCATTTAACCCTTTCACAACCAAATTATTTTCATACTGATCAAAATACTGCGTAAATTACTACTTATCTTTACTAATCCCCACGTAATTTTGTTGTAATTTGAACGAAACATTTAGAATATGGGACTAAAGGGAATGATTTTTAAAGTTTGTTTGGCACATATTAACCCAAGAGTAGCAAGAGGGTCAACTAATTAAATGAAATTGCAAGTACGATTAATCGTGTTTTCGGCACCCCAGTCCATGACGTCACCGCTACAACGACTTCCAAATGCAGCCTTAATTAATTTAGGTGTTCTTCATGGACTCCAAGTTGACAGTTCAGATAGAAGTAATTTGAGCATGCATTTAGAGAAGTAATTAAGAACTACCAATACACATACATCATCATTTATTCATTTTGAGTGTTTAACGGAGAAGTTTCTTTCATGCAATTTTTTCTTAAGGTCTTTCAAAAAATGCGAACATCTGGCAAAAATGTATACACATCTTATTATCTCTGTACTAGAAAACTATGTACAAGGTGCGACAACATAACTTCCTTTTTTCAAAAGAAAGCGGGTTGAAAAAAGGGAGTTAAGTTGCCGCACTTTGTAGTAGCTGCATAAACTAAAAGACTGAGCAGATGAGTCTATGGGGGCATGAATTGAAAAGAATCTATAATCTATAAGTACTAGATAGTTCCTGTGGAAATTCCACGGTTTAAAATTGATTAAATTAACAATATATCTCATTATAATTCTACTTGTTCCTTCCTTAGTTCGTAAGTACGTTACGCTATCGTCGAGTTTGCAGTCTCATAGCTACCGAATTCCGCAGTGTAACATTAAAAGATGGCCTGTATATGCATTGATATGTTTGTCATTTTATATAAACTTCTCCTAATTGTAAGGACATATTTAATCAGAGAACCGTAACTTACATTAAAAACTGTCACAATGGAGCGAAGATTGGAAGCTGCTTGTGATAGAATGAGACTCTACAGGCAGAGAATAAGGAATGAACAACGGCAGGAAATCCTTGAGAGGGAGAGGCAACGTCAGCAAGTGAGGCGAGCTGCAATGAACGATGTACACCGAGAAGAGTACCGCGAGCAGCGAAGCAATTTATCACAGCAAAGAAGGGAAAATATGGATGAGGAACAGCAGGCACAGTACCTTGAGCGGCCGAGAAGTTTATGTCAGCAAAGAGAATAGAACATGAATGAAGAAGACAATGAATTATCATCAAAACCAAAGAGAGAGATAGGAAGAGAATTGAAAATATGGATCCTGGTGAAGTTAACCATTTACCCTTTACTGCCTGAATTAATTTTAGTAGTTCACTCCTTCTGCACTGCTTGTGTTGCAACTAGTAAACCAGTGCGAATAATAATGCAACACTTGACTGAGCATAAACAGAACATGTTCCGTACTCGTCACACTCCTTTGCTAGACTCTATGTTTTTAATTACAGGCGCTATAAGCATTGCTTTTCACTGTGACGAATTCGTCACTGCCGGGCGTCAACAAAAACAACAAACAAACAAATACGCAGCAAAGGTTTAAGGCAAAATCAATTGCAAAAACAGGGCATTAGAAGAAATGGACCAGTATATTTCTCATACCGTGGGATTTACACGGGTCCTACTGGTGAATTATTGTTCTGACTAGACAGTTCCCGTGGAAATTCTACGATTTAGATTAAACTAATTTCAAATTGTTCTAAAGATGAATGTTTTAAAGACTTATGACGAATTATAGTGCTACATGAATATTTTTAATGTATATATATACAAAACTTCCATGCTATATCTTATCTACCGATAACACGGCCGTATAAAAGAAAAAGGCTAATAACCGGAAAAAATGCCGCATCTACATATATAATACAGTAAATCTTTATCTTTGTGTGTGTGTGTGTGTGTCCGTGCTATTACTTGCTATGTATTACTGAAGAGAAATTCTTGAACTGAAATCAGAACGGGTATGCATGTATTACAAGCATTGTATTGTGGATACCAAAGGCACCGGATCACAATAAAATACTCCATTTTTCCCATTATTAGCCTTCTTCTCCTACACAGCTATGTTATCCCTCAATAAGATACAGAATGGAAGTTCTGTATATATTGATGAAAAATATTCACGGGTACAATTGAAAAATGTATTTTATTCCATAGATCTTTCATTGTATCACTTTTGAACCAAGGAATATCAACGGGTACTATCTGGGCCATGTAATCGGTAGATAAGATACAGAAAGGAAGTTCTGAATGAAATTAATACAAAATATTCAGTTTAAACACAATAATGCGTCGTACAGCTTCAATACTTTTGTCTTTATAATAATTTCAAATTAGTCAAATCTAAACTGTGGAACTTCCACGGAACTATCTAGTTACTTTATATTCTACCTCAATATAGAGACGCAGCATCATGTACAATAACCTTTTCCAGCATAACAGCGTTCACCTCCAGCACTACCGGATTTCAGAGGTCATACAATGCAGCAGTAGGTGCACAAATCAAGAAAAACTTGCTTCAGACAATCATTATTACTTCCGTTAAAATGTTAGCCGCTGCGCAAGTGAGTGGCTCGTGCTCGCAGCCCAGCAGCGGGGCGATCGTGTGCCAGATGTCACCCACGATTGCGTCATTTGGCACACGGGCGCATCGTACCTGCCGCAGCGACGGTTAACATTTTAGGTAGAATTAGAAACCGGTCTTCTAGATCAATTTGGACTGCTGCCGGGACCTTGTTTGAGGATTTTTTTTGAGCATATAGCGAAGCACTTCAATATTCAATGGTTAGGAGGATATGATGGTAGGAAAATACAACCAGGAAGTGGCGTTTCTTCAGTAAAATTACAATGTTACGCGAGGGGTATTTTGCAGAATGGCTTATAATACCGCATTTATTTTCAAGTGAGTTTAAAATATTTATTCACTACAACAGTTCTTATTACTGTATTTGGAACTAGAGTCGAATTCTGAACGAGTTTCACTTGACCACTTCACCCAAATTTTCAAGGATTTAAACGGAATTTTTTAGCGTTTGCGGAAGACAAAATTTACGATGCATTTTTATACGTGAGCTCTGGTTTGATCCACGCAAAATTAATGCCTGCAAAATTACCACCCGCAAAATTAATACCTGTAAAGTTAACACTTGCAAAGTTAATGCAGGATGCGGCCACTTAACTTCCTTTTTTCAACGGAAGTTTCTTTCAAAATAAGGAAATTATGTAGCCGCATCCTATACCTGCAAAATCGGTACCCGCAAAACTAATACCGAAAAAATACTTGGCAAATTAATACCTGAAGAAAAGAGTATGAATATGACGAACATGAATACACGAAAAGAAGCCTTTAGTTGACAATAAGGATCCTATAAACAGTTAATTTAGAGCTAGGCACGCTTTTCATTGCATGTACATGGTGTCCTTACAGAAAACTAAACTAAAATTTCAAACTCGAAAGAAAAAAGTATTTAAATTCAGAATATTTTTTCCGTGTTTTTTTTTTCAGGAATGGAGTACGAACAAAGTAATGAAATTGCCAGAAGTCTTGCAACATCGTTAAAAATTGCCTTAATAAAAAGTGGTAATTAAGGAAACCCTTAGAAGTCATTGAAGCGTGAAAAATGCTTAATTATGGTAATCAACTCGTTTCTAATGTTAGCATTGCCTTTTAGAACTTATCGTTCGTGGATTAAGACAACACAGCTACAACGATAAGTCGTACGTGGATTAAGACAACACAGCTACAACGATAAGTCGTTCGTGGATTAAGACAACACAGCTACAACGATAAGTCGTTCGTGGATTAAGACAACACAGCTACAACGATAAGTCGTTCGTGTATTAAGACAACACAGCTACAACGATAAGTCGTTCGTGGATTAAGACAACACAGCTACAACGATAAGTCGTTCGTGGATTAAGACAACACAGCTACAACGATAAGTCGTTCGGTACCGTGCAGCATCTACGATATTTAAATATCTTCTTTTCTACAACGCAATAAAATCTTTAATTAGGGTTTCGCAAGACGTAAAGTGTGGGGCATAATTCCTGTTATATGTTTTAAAATCAATTTAAATAGTTATCATTTCGAAAATATTACCCAATGGAATTATATCAAATTAATTATGGTAATGATACTCTACACCTCGCCGGAGTATCAAAGTTTTGAAGCCAAAATTAAATAAACACAAGAAAAAATATCCTTAAAAGTATGTAGTTCGCGCGCCCATTAAAGACTTTCCAAAAAAAATCTCAGCAAAATAGTTAAGGTAAAAATTGAAACATTTTCAATAATTTTTTGTAGTCGTAAATTAGTAAATTGCTTAGCATTTGTTTAAGTCAGACCTTGAAGTAAACGTATTTTTTTAAGAAATTTCTTTTTTTAACAGTATTTATACGCACAACCCTGTAGAACACCTAGGAAACTTATCTTTTTTTGAACGATGACCTTGAGTGGCAGGAATAAATGCATCATTTCGGACAAAATTATACAACAATTTAAAAGAATAAGAAAAAATAAAAAAATATATTCTCGACACGAAAAATAAAGCAACTTTGTAGCATTGAAATGTAGAAGAAATATACAATTGTTTTTCAATTGTTAATGTTAATATCTTAAGACATCTTGTGACGTGAGGTAAATGCTAGTAGGGGCGCTACATGAGCTGGAGGTAGAGGCTCGTAGGGGCGCTACATGAGCTGGAGGTAGAGGCTCGTAGGGGCGCTAGAGGAGCTGGAGGTAGAGGCTCGT